>JAYEVD010000337.1:0-179192 GCA_036346405.1 Phyllostachys edulis
AGAAGTGTTAGGTTGTAGGTGAAAGTAGAAATTGATTGAAAACAAGATTGATGAAAATGCAATGTTAGGTCTGAGTGTGAGTGTTAGATATTGAAGGGCCCCAACTAGAGTTCTATATCTTGTGCTTTCATCTGCAAAATGTGATCCACTATCCTTAGCAAGCTTCTTCGTGGCGACATTGGCATTATCACGGGTTTATAGTTTACCATATTGGCGTGAAGTAAATCACCAATGTATTTTTGTTGAGACAGAACAATCCCTGCGATTTCTTCACCTCAATGCCAAGAAAATAATGAAGACCTAAGATCCTTAATAGCAAACTTCAGCTTGTTCTACCTCTCGCCCGTCGTGGGTTCACTACCTATCACCGGTTCAAGCTGGTGATAGGAAATGAAACGATCTTCTGTCGCCATAAAATTGACACAAGACTCACTTTTATTCGAGAAAAAAGAAGAAGATAAGAGAGAGTAGTAGAGGAGGAGAAGCTAACAACGCTTGCCGTCAGGTTGCCCGCTCTCGGGTAATTTTTTTAAGCGAATGGATTACATAGTTTTAGATGTGCAGTTCACGTAGTGCGATGCGTTTTACATAATACTTTTGATTGGGTAGTGTAGTTTTAGATATATGGTTAATCATGGAAATGTTCTTTATGGTGCGGTCGTCAAATATGTCAACGTCGTCAATTTCAAAATTTACTAAGGTCAAGGAACTATTATGGAGGGTCTGAGGATTGATTTGCGGGTGATGTGGCGGCGACATGGCACCAAAAACCAACGCCGCAGAACCAAAGCGCTTGGTCATGGTGGCTCGCCGTGGCGAGATCTCCGGTGATGTTGGCAAGTGGTGGAGCTCGGCGAACTTCGGCCAGGCGGTAACCAAGCGCTGGCGGCGGTTGCTAAACACAATGACTCCGCGAGGTTAGCTAAAGGCGAATCGGCTCGGGCTAAGCGTGTGAAAGCGGCGGAAAAGCCAAGGTGACACTTGTTGGAGGGCGAAGCAGCGAAAACTCTGATGTGGCCCGACACAGAGGTGGTTAGGCGGCGAAACCATAGCAACTCGGCGGTGAGAACATGAAAAGAAAAACTTGAATTGAAGCGGAACTCGTAGGAGGCAATGGCGACAATGATGGCCCGAAGGCTAGGAGGCATTAAAGCACAAGATGATGGGCTCATGGCAATGACGAGGCGAGGCAGCCGCGGCGTGAAGGCGTGGCTCGGGAGCTTCCACGGTGGAGAACGATGAGAAGAGGCGGTGGCGTCGGTGTAAACCCGGAGAAAGAAGGTGCTCTGGTGATAGCATGTGGCGCTTTCATTGTGGCGGCTAGAACACCGATGGCGGTGAGGCGGGCTTAAGCGCCGGCGGCTATATATATAGACTTGTAGGGCGGGTCTGGCGGATGCCAACGATGGCAGGCGGCGTGAAGGACACGTTACTGCGTGTGAAACTGCCTTGGCGGCGGCGGCTGTGTTTGAGTTAATGGCGAGCAAGCGAGTGGGCACTGGGTGGAACCCTAGGGCTTCTTTAGTTGGGTTGAGCTAGTGGCGATCGGTTTGGACCACCGGAGGAAGGAGTGGGGTGGCGGTTGGGCCAAGAGGAGAGATGGAAGTGAAGTGGGTCGATCAATTATTGCCGAAAAAATAGGAATTAGAAATTGATTTCAAATTAAGAACAAGTGAAAATCAAAAGAGGTCAATTAAATAGCAAAAAATCCAAGAAAATACACAAAAATTCCTTGGAGCACAAGGAACCCAACTAAAAGCTGTTTTTCTTAAAATTGATGTTTAGATTAGTGAATTAAATATTTTTAATTTAGGAAATTCTTAATTAAGCTTTATTAATTCAAATAAAATTGGTGAAATTTTTAGGACCTAAACTACTCAAAAGATTTTTGTAAAGCCAAATTTTGGGACATTACAAACCTCTCATAAAGGAATCTCGAACGAGATTGGTACATTATAGAATAGGTTAAGAACTTCGGCCTTGAGTTCTCTTCGGCTTTCAAGCGGTTAACTTTGATAGAGCTGCTCTTGAACACTTATGGAACAATGTCTCGCTTCTTCTTTGAACTTCCGCTTCAGCTTGAGAGGCGGCTCTTGGCGAGGAAAGGCATCTTGAAACTCAATTGCTTGACAGTGCTTGATCGGTTGCTTGAAGATACTTCTAGAGTTGAGAAATTACGCTCTTGAATGGCAACTCGGGTTGACAACCTAACTCTTCTTGAGCTTCAGAATCTGAACAGACTGGAACATCTCTGTCACCTTTGTCGTACAATCCTTAACACAGATCTTCAACGGGTATCCTGGGATAGACATGACGGCAAGGGTGATAGTTTCCATAATCTGCGTAGCTTTTCTGCGTGAACTAAGCTACTTACAATCCCTTTAGGATTAAAGACACTTGGCCTTCTACTTCATGATTAATGCAAAACTCCTCATACTTTGTGATCTGATCTGCCCTTAGCTGAGCAATCACTTACGATCAACTCTGCGAATTTGGATGGTGACAAGCTATGGTAGGTGACTTCAGTCTTGCAAGGGAACTCTACACATAACACCCACTTGCTCGACTTGGTTCTATGAGTTGAGGCATAACTCACTATTTCTTTCAATCTATCCGTGATTCGAGGGTGATACGATCTTGGCTGAAACAAGCATCCAAGCTTCATCTGAGACTCATCGCTATCACGAGAAACCGGGATCCTCGGTTTGACACTAACTTCTCGACACATCGTGCAAATTGACCATCTTTATCGATCGACACTATACCAATTCGGCGAATGCCATCTCGTCAGATATCTGACTTACATCATATACCATTATGCTAAATGGTCTCCAAACTCAATGATATTGGCGGGCATGAAGCGACAAATTCTTGTCAAATGATCAATAACCACCTTTCAAGAAATTATATCCCGATTGGGTCTGGGAAAATTCTCATGTCGAATTCTCGGGGTTAGAAGTACTCTGTTGGCCTTTGACTTGTTGGTGACTTTCTAACATACCAAACACAGGGTGAAAATTTTAGTTTAATAGGAGTTCATATGAATTTATTATGAATTTTCAAAGTTTAACCAATTTCATGTTGTAAACAATTTACTGTGGATTTTCAATTAGAAGAATAATCTTAAGACTTTTTGCTAAGCACATACTATTGATTTTTAAACTTTAATTGCTTTACCAATTTGTATTATCTAACTTAATAAACTAGTTCTACTGTTGATAACACCAAGGTCAAAGCATAAGGTCTACTATTGATTGCCTAACTAAAACTCAAATCTTGGCTTATGATTGATTTACTCTTTTAGGTTACATGTGAAAAGCTAGTAATTATATTTTACAACCCATTTGTTTTGGCATTTTACAAAACTCTATTTCACTGTTATTAAAATTTTACATTCCAAACTCGCCTCCCTTTAGTTCTTGCTTTCTTTGGATACAACGTTAATGGCATGATTAACCCAATAAGATTTCTAACCTTTGCATTAGACAAGGCTTACGCTTACTAGTCCTATTTTAATTATCCTCCAACTTCTTAGCAAACCTATTAAGAAAAGATAGGCTCAGCTAAACAGCAAAAGGTTGTTGTCAAAAGGCTAAGTGGAAGTCCATCGTCAAAAGCAGTTTTCAACTGGAGACCTTCTCTGCTATTTCTGAAAATTCACATCCATAAAGGCTTTTAGATTCGGTTGCTACAGGTAGCTACTTGCCCAACTAACTGATTATATTCAGATTACTGTTCATACCCTATAACAGCAAGTTTTTCAGATTTGGTGGGTGCTGTTGGTTAAACTTCCTCCAAAAATCAAACTCAAGTTAGTGATCTAATAGCCAAAAGAATCAATAGTATTTCACTACTACTTGTATTAGCAATGTTATGAGTTCACTTGTCAAATATAATTCTATTCAAATTTTCTTTTCTGTCCCTGAATCTTTACAGAAGCGAATCCTTGGTCTGTAGTGCTACTAGCTAAACCTCTTACAAACTCAAACTTTAGATTTGTTAAGTCATTTGAGTGATTAATTAACTAATCACAACACTTAGCTAAAGTACTAATTGAACAAAGACTTTCTCAGCACTTGTATTAGAAGGTCACTAACCCATTGTCATATCAGTTTATTTTCAGACCACCCCCTCTTAATCAGTTGGCTATTAAAGCTACTTAGTATTGTCAAACATGTTTGCTGAGGACTTAGGTATTAACATGTGACTTGCAAATTTTAATCCTCTAGTAGTGGTTAATCCTAGTTACTAATTTTTGGACTGAATACCTAAATAACACCCATAGAACTTGTTAGCAATTGACTGTCGGTTTTGGCAATGAATTATACTGTCAGAACACTTCTCAGGTCATACACTCCATCAAAAGAAGGTCTGAGGTATAGAGGTACTATTAGATAAGTCTTCTCACTTAATTCAATTATCCTTTTGTCAAATAAATATATATATATATATATATATATATATATATATATATATATGAGTGATTCAATTAGTCATTCAACAGTTTTGAAAGCCTACTGTCAATTCAGATTTGCAACTATCACTTCTCTGTTCAAAAATCTTACAACAGAAACTCTTGACATGAACTAAACTTTCTTTCAAAACTCAAACTTAAATTTTTGTTAATGCATTTGAGTGGACTAATTGACATTCAAAATGTTGGTTAGCATTATGAAGTGGGTTCCAAATTTTCAATGACATGGTTCATGCAGAGACAACAAAGAATTTGTCGAGGGAGGTCAGGCGGCTTGGGCTGAAATGGGCAGCACCCATCGTCGGTAGTTAGGCGATGGCGGCAGCCATGATGGTTGAAATGGGCAAGGAGTGGAGGTGAACCAGGAGGCGATGGTGGCTCGGCCGGAGGTAGACTGTGGCGGCGGGAGGCGGTGGTGGCTCGACCAGGAGGTAGGCTGTGGCGGCCGGGAGAAGCGACTTGGCGGCCGGCCGTGGAGGAGAAAGGCGGCGGCGTAGTGTGGAGTTGGGGCAAGAGTGGAGGAAGCATGGGCACGAGTAGAGTACAAGGAACTCAGGGTGAGTCGTGGCGATGGTGTGGCCAGCGGGGCGTCCTTCGTGGCGGCGACCACAGTGGAAAAGAGCGGGTGAGAGGTAGGGGATGGTAAAGGAAGTCTAGGAGATGGTTACCTGAGGAGGTGGAGGGAAGCGCATTGATTCGCGATCGATGAAGCGGTGGCGAAATCGGCGGGGTTGGTGAAGATGGTGGCGCTGCGGCTCCTTGGTGGCGGTAGCTTCAAATTGACTAGGGGTTTTGATGGTGGGGTGATGGGGCGCAGTGTGTGCCGTGAGGAGAGGTCGTCGGACCACGGATCGAGTCTTGAGCTTAGCGGCCAGGCGGCAGCTTGAGCTCCTTGGTGTCTGTGAGAGGAAGGAGGAAGGAATGGAAAGGAGAGGAAATGGCAGCAAGGGTACACCGAGCTCGGGGTGTGCATTTTGTAGTCGAGAGAGCAAAGACGGAGAGCTCAAGGCGACGACATAGGCCTTACGCAAAGGTGAGGGTGGGGCAGCGAGCACAATGGCATGGGCGCCGAAAGTGGGGATGGCATTGATTGGATTAGACGGTGGCATGGGCTCGGGTAAACCACGGCAAGGTCGGCCAAACCGGGGTGGCATGGTCCGAGACCAGGCGGAGTTAGGCAAGCACAGAAGAAGGAGCGTGGACATGGACATGAAATTTGAAATTGAAAAGCGTGGAAGAAGAAGGCTGGTAGGTAGGGTCGTCAGCCGGAAGAAGAAAAGCGGTTCGAGCTGAGCAGTTCTGGTGAGCCAAAATGATTTGGTCTCGGTCGGTCAGAAAGTTTGGACTCGGTCGGATGAATAGTGCAAATCTTGATTTTTGAGGAAAAAGCGACTTAAGTGAATTTTTGAAGGTAGAGTCTTAGCTCAAAATTGATAAAATTTTAGGAAGGCACGACACTAGTTAGTCCAATAATTAATTTTTCCAAGGTTTTTCAATTTATAAAATTTTCTCTAAAATTATTTTAAGTTTCTATTTTGGTGTTTGACTTTTGATTTTCTTGGTTTGGTGGCCGTTTTAAAATAGCAAATAATTTCTAAAAAATTGAAATTTTTAGGTTGAGTCTATAATATGTTTCAGAACCTAGGAAAAATATTTCCAGCTACTGTTCACTTGATTTGTTTGTATTTTAAATTCAAACATGCAAATTGACAAGAAACCAAACAACCTCCAAAATATTCGAGAAAATTCCAAATAAGCAAACCAGAGAATATAGAACTCAACTAAAATATTCCCAGCTATGGATTACTATATTTTCAAAATAGAGTTTCAGTTTGTAATTCTGAGATAAAGAAGGTATAGTTTCAAGTTTAAAATTGAGATTTCTTGTGAAAATTACCTCAAGTATTTTAGGAGTATCTGAGGTATTACTATTTTAAGTTGAATTCCAAAATACATTTCCATACTTCAAACCATTTTAGCTTTGCCCCAAATTCAAATTGGACTTTTGAATTGGAGAAGAAGTATTTGATTACTAGGTTTCAATCTAGTCTTCAAAATCAAAGGATTTTCTACATAGGGTTTTATACCCTACTCTGAACTAAGTTTTCAAACTCTTGACAAACTTTTATTTTGTTTGAAAATTTTCATTTCGAGTTTTGAAAAACCAGGTTGTAACCTATTTGCTTTGTAACAAAAAGTTTTAAAAGGTCCAAAATTTCATAAATACACAGTAGATACATAGCTAATCCAACTTAAGGATTTTGGGTCATTATGAGAATGTCTTTTCGTGACACTTTACCGAGATAGGCAATAAGTCTTGGGAGAAACACATTGCCGGCAATTATTGTGCTTTACCAGCGGTTTTCTCCGTGGTTTGATTGCCCTTAATAATATGCCATGGTGTAGTGTGTCTTTGTTCAATCCGGAAAAAACACTATAGTGTTTTTAGCATTTCTATATGTTTATGTTAGAATAAAAGTATCCCATTTTGTCTCGCCTAGGGCCTCCAAAATGCCAAGAACCATTGTGATTATAGGCGGGCGGATGCAAGGCCTCGGCTGGGCGGTTGCAGGAGCTTGAGCCGCCGCGTCGATGGGCCATAGGGATTGGGCCTCGCTCGGACGGGCGCTTCATCGCTCGAGCCTTTCGGCCTGGCCGAGGCGCAGAGCAACCTCTCCAACTCCATGCCTCCCAATTCCCATCCCCAAATCCCATCCAAATCAATGATTCCGTGGCGGCGGCGGGCGCGCCTGTGGCGCGGCGGCAACTTTGGCGTCGGCAATTGCGGGACGGCGATTCTGGCCTTCGGCTCATTTCCGGGACAAAGCGGCTAGGTGATTTTTCTTGCTCAATCCCACCAATCCACCATGGCGCTCCTCCTCCTTCCTTGGCTCGGGCTCGGGCGGGCCTCGGGAGAATCCGTGGCGGCGTCATCGTGGCCGGCGGCAGCGGAGAAGCGAGAGGTGTCGTGGAAAATGGCCGGCACAAGCCAACTGTGAGGAGGCTGACGGAAATGGGCCGGCCACAGAGTGTGTGAGTGAGACTGAGGTGAGAGTGTAGGGCACAGTAGGGCATGACCGCCTGCATGGGAGAGAGAGAGAGAGAGAGAGAGAATGGTGAATGGGAGGCGGGAGAAAGCAAATAAGCTTATAAGCAATAAGAAAGAAGAATAACAAATGGTCATTGGGTGGGTGCTCTGGGGTTTTGGCCGGAGGACCGGAGGAATAAATAAATTATAAATGCATGAATGTTCTAGTAGGCCACTGGGTATTAGTATATAATTAGGGTGAGTATTAGTATATAATTGGGGCTTAATTTATTGCTAAGTTTGTTTCTTATTGGTTGGCACATAACGATAATAGTTAAAATTTCAAATATGAGGAGATTTTTGGTTGACTCGAGAAGCTTACCACGTACAACCACAAGATCCACAACCAAATGATGAAGACGAACCAAATATTGCTAATGATGATGAGGAGGATGTGTTTAATCCGGATGTAATTGTGTGTGATCCTGCTATTAGGAAACAAATAGATGATTACCATCCAGGATGTTCAAGACCAAGTGAGAAGAGCATACATTTTGAAGGGTCCAACCCAACTAGTTGTGAATTTTCCTCATAAACAATTTGGATGTTTGTCGAGGCATTTTCAAAAGATTGGTATAAGAAGTATGATTGGATATAATATAGCAAGTCTCAAGATCGGCATATTGTTTCTATTGCTTTCTTTTAAGAAAGGGAAAATAATCAACGCTTTGGTTCCGAAGTCTTCACCAGATCCGGGTTTAGTGATTGGAAGCATGCCTACAAAGCCTTGCCCCACCATATTGGTGGTGTAAGAAGTGACCACAACAATGCAAGATTGCATTGTGATGATTTTCAAAATCAAA
Organism: Phyllostachys edulis; assembly: GCA_036346405.1. Taxonomy (NCBI): domain Eukaryota; kingdom Viridiplantae; phylum Streptophyta; class Magnoliopsida; order Poales; family Poaceae; genus Phyllostachys; species Phyllostachys edulis. The sequence goes on from JAYEVD010000337.1 coordinate 8,366, forward strand.
GGCAAAGTGTGTCAAGTAAGCTCTCTTGTGCAACCAAGAATCAGAAGAACTATATAAAATCCGTTTGACTTCTTCTCTAGAGTGTACAAGGTTTCTCATTAGTCAAGGCATGGCTTTTCGTGGCCACGATGAATCTTCTACTTCATTGAACAAGGGTAACTTTTGTGAAATGATAGATTGGTACAAAGACAAGAATGAAAAAGTGAGGCATGCTTTTGTAGTGGTCCAAAAATTGCAAGATGCTTGCTCCTAGAAATTCAAAAGGATCTTGCAAAATGTTGCGCACAAGAAGTCACCGATGTGATTATGAGAGAGATTGGTGATAGACAATTCTCTGTGCTTATCGATGAGTCGCGCGATATATCCGTGAAAGAGCAAATGGCGGTAATATTGAGGTTAGTAGTGGTTCATTATTCCATTTACCTATTATTCTATTATTGTTTCATACTTCCATTTAATTTTGTTGCAATTGTTTTGTTATAGGTATGTAAACAATGAAGGGAAGGTTGTGGAATGATTTCTTGCTCTACATCATGTCCATGAGACTACATCGGAGGCACTAAAGGTAGCTCTTGTTGGTATTCTAGATCATTACAAGTTATCCATTCATAGGCTACGAGGGCAAGGATACGATGGGGCTTCAAATATGAGAGGTAAATCTAATGGCTTGCAAAGAAAGATTCTAGATGAAAACCCTTATGCTTTATATGTCCATTGCTTTGCCCACCGTTTGCAATTGGTTGTTGTCTCCGTTGCTAGTTGTTGTTCATCCATTCATGATTTCTTTGAGTATGTCACCTTGATTGTGACTAAAACAAGTGCATCTTGCAAGAGAAGAGATACATTGACAGAAGAACATTATCAAAATATTTTGGATATGCTTGAGAAGGGTGAGATATTTAGTGGAAGAGGCTTGAATCAACAAACAAGTCTCGCTAGACCCGGGGATACTAGATGGGGTTCACATCATACAACTTTGCCGTTTGGATCAAATGTGGATGTCGTGTTACATGTGCTTAGTGCGGTAGATGAGGATGGGCGTGGACCGTCTCAAGCGGCGAGTTTGATAGAAAAATGGAGAGTTTCAAATTTGCTTTCATTTTGAAGCTAATGTTAAAATTGTTTGCCATCACAAATGAGCTCTCATAAGTCTTGCAAAAGAAGGATCTAAATATTGTTCATGCTATGGAATTAGTTCATGATGTCAAAGCTTGGTTGACCTCCACGAGAAAGTGGTTGGGAGGACTTGTTTGATGAGGTCCAACAATTTTGTGTTGTTAAAGGTATTCCGGTGCCAAATATGGATGAACAAATACTAGTTAGGGGTCATTCGAGGCGTGATGGGAAGACTTACACTAATCTTCATTATTACCGAGTTGAGATTTTCTATGTTGCCCTTGACAAGATATGTACTGAGATGAATCATCGCTTTAGTGAAGCATCTACAGAGATATTAGTGTGCTTCTCATGCCTTGATCCAAAGAATTCTTTCTCTAAGTTTGATGTTGACAAGCTTGCTCACCTAACTACAATTTATCATGTGGATTTCTCTAATGGTGATCGTGCAATCATAAGTTACCAACTTGAGACTTACATTCATCATGTGAGAAGGCATGTTTCCTTTTCTACTTGTCAAGATCTTGAAAGTTTGGCTACAAAGATGGTTGAAACCGAGAAATATTTGGTTTTTCCATTGGTCTACAAACTCATTGAGTTGGCTTTGTTATTGCTTGGTGTCAACGGCATCGGTTGAAAGGACTTTTTGACAATGAAGATTATCAAGTCTAAATTAGCAACAAGATCAACAATGATTGGTTCAATGACTTGATGATATGCTACACCGCGGGACATATTTAAACAACTTGATGATGATGTTATTGCCCGACGGTTTCAAGCCATGAAGAAAAGGAAAGGACATTTGCCTCAGAGGCCTAGGCCTAATTAGCACATTATCGGTATGTTTCATTCTTTCCGATGTGAATATATTTTCAAGTCAAAGTTGTATGATTTACTAATTGCATCTGTGTGTAATTGTGTATCCGATTTTCCGATGCTTACGGTTCTCAATAGACCATAATTACATACTTAACTTACGGCTTGCCCACCCTTTGAAAAATTCACAGCTCCGCCATCGATTATAGGTGCACTTGCACCATGGCAGCTCACAGTTTTAAGTATGTCAGCATCAGCATTCCGTGCAACTCACAACGTATTGCATGATGTACTACTAGCAACTCAAGTAAAGTATTGCATGCACGTACGTATGTGCTTGCTAGTTGTACATACCATGTATGTACATACTTGCTTTCGTAGTATCAGTTCACAACTTGCCCATCCAACATTGTGTTGTGGGCTTGTGGCAAGTGAACTTCTTTGAAGGTCGTTTGCTCAAAATCAACTGTGAGCTGATAAGAAGAAGCAAAGGAAAAGGACAAGCAAGCGGAGCTACAAGCGAAAATAATGGCAGTGATACCACCACATATGGGCAAGAAGATGCACAGATTACTCTTGAAGATGTCAGGTTGATCCATAGGCCAAACCGTAACCACGACAAATTTCTTCTAAAAAATATGCCAATGCAATTATCTAAAGATTTTTCACAGAGCGCTTCTTGAAATTTCCGCGTACAAAAAGCAACAAAGAAAGTATTGAAATGTTCTGGAGAACGCCTATATTAAAAGCCATGAATCTGGTGGTGATAGTTATAGTTCGTCATATCCGCCAAAGAAGTTGAAACAAGATATCTCAGAGGAAGATACCGGAGGAGCACGCATGCAACGGCGACGAGGTGGGTGTAAGACGAGTGGCGGATCTAGGATTAGATCAAGTCTCGGGCTAAATTCTAATCGCTAACATCTTAAAACTAACGCTAATTTCTACCCACAAACAACACATAACAAAAAATTAGCCACAAATACTTCATTGACATGAAACTTTATAAAAAATGCTTCAATATAAAATATAATAAGAAAAACATGACAAAACATAAATAATATAGCATCTTAGAGATACAAATTGAGTACCTAAATAACAAAGATTTTATCTCTAACCTAGCCTATCATTTCTTCGTCAATAGTTAGACAAATACCGAACCTACAAAGACAACGTAATCAAGCACACAGATATTAAAAAACTAATTCAAATAAAGACAAGAAACAGATAGCTCGTAGGTCTGATGAACCCAGAAACATTATGAAACACTTACCTGTAGTTCCTCCGAAGGACTATGCTCAAGACTGATATAGGGGTTGATGACCACCTTTCTCGAGCACTTGTACAGAAACTGCGACGGATATGTTACTGATTGCTGGAATTAGGATATGTTTTATCATCAAGTCTCCCACTTTTGCCATCCCATAATCTAGTGCATCAATTATCTGCATATTCAACAACACAAAGAAATGACAAAGTGGTTCATTTGGCCAAGCTCATACAACAGTTACCTGAAGAAGACAATAAGATACAATACAGGAGCAGAGCTGGTGGAACTACCTAATGTATCGAAAGCTGCAAACTACATATACTGACTGGTTTGGTCTAGTTACTGTGCAGCATATAGGCAGTCAAAATGTTTTATGGGACCTTAAAAGGACTGCATCAGAAATACGAAATATTGGTTCAGTACAGCGCATAATTACCAGCTAAGTTTTGGTGGGTATAAAAAGGCAAAATAATAGCCTTGGTGTGGAACGTATGAAGAATGTGACTGGTGAGATATGCTTTTTCTTTTTCAAAGCTAAGAGGATGTTAACTACTGTATGCATTATATCATCACTCACAACTCCTTATAGTACACAAATTCACAAATCCTTGGTCAATGGCCATCTTTAACAACATTTTTGTTCATTATCAACAATCATATAGCTTAAAAACAATGTTACCATTTGATGTTCCGAATGTCCATCCAAACTAAACCCCACTAGTGGTTTTCCATCAGCTGGATAGCAATAACATTCTCAAAAGTTACAGGCTCAAACCCTCAAAATATGTACTTTTGCACTTTGTTATTCTAAAGAAAATATTTTTTGTTGATCACTAAATTCTACATGATCTCCTGACCATACTTATCTTCCATAATATGGCTTATGGTCAAATTTGGAGCCGTCAAGCCCAACTAGCAGTCTAGCACCAACCAGATTTTCTCAGTAAACCTCACCTCCAACGCCTGCAGCGTCACGCAAAGCTCAACAGTCAACACTATGCGTCCCACTGGAATTACCTCTCGGCGCAGCCCTCACCACCACCTTCCCTCCCCTCTGGTAGTCTGGCTCCTCCACATTCTTCGCAAGCCCCACTTGCAGCAGCATCATCACCGGAAACCACCAGCACAACAGTTAGCACAAATACAAAATCATAACATAAGCTGGAGCACTCCAAACCAGAACACCCTTCACCTTGTCGACGAGCTGCTCCCACTCGCTCCGAAGAAGCCCGAAAACGACCTGCTCATCCTGACTGGATCCAGATCCCTCAGGGTCCACCAGGAGGGGCTTGAGCTCGGCGGCGACGAGGGGGTTGGCTGAGGCGCGAGCCGCGCTGAGGCGGGCGGCAAGGGCAACGACGGAGGTGGCAGCGGAGAAGTGCTCCTGGCGCTCGAAAAGCTCGCAGCGAGCAGCGAGGAGGCGGTCGGCGAGGGACCTGAGGTCGGAGAGGTCTGGGGAGGAGGAGAGCGGGGAGAGGGCGGAGGGCACCGAGCCAGCCGTGGAGCCATCGATGGAGGCAGCGGCGCGGAGGGGATTTGGCCATTTGGGGATTAGGTCACTGGATGCCTGAATGGAGTGGGCAGTGGCCAGTAGGGGAAAGAGGCGCAGGCGTGGGCTGGGCCTCGCCGCCTCGGGCTAAATGGCTGCACCAAGGATTTTCTCCCTATGTATAATTTTTTTTTGCACTACTGTTTTTCACGGGCCTCGGGCTATAGCCTACCCGCCTGGAGGCCCAGATCCGCCCGAGCACTGTGATTAGGACAAATACAAAATCATAACATAAGCTGGAGCACTCAAACCGAACACCCTTCACCTTGTCGACGAAGCCGCCCCACTCGCTCTCAAGAAGCCCGAAAATGACTTCTTCGTCTGATGGATCCAGATCCTCGTGGTCCACCAGAGGGCTTGAGCTCAGCGGCGACGAGGGGTTGGCTGAGGCGCGAGAAACCGAGGCAAGCAAGCGGCGACCGAGGTGGCGGAGAAATCTTTCTGGCGGCTCGGAAGCTCATGAAAGCAATGGAGAGGCGGTCGGCGAGGACTGAGGTCGGAGAGGTCCGGGGAGGAGGAGCGGGGAGAGGGCGGAGGGCACCGAGCCACCGTGGAACCATCGATGGAGGCGGCCGAGAGGATTTGGCCATTTAGGGATTAGGTCACTGGATGCTGAATGGGTGGGCGATGCGATGGGGGAAAAAGCGCAGGCGTGAAATTTGGGCCTCGCCGACTTCAAGCTAAATCATTTGCACCAAGGATTTTCTCCTATGTATAATTTTTTTGCACTCTTATTTTTCACGGGCCTCGGGCTATAGCCTACCCCGCCCGAGGCCCAGATCCGCCGAGCACTGCAGTTAGCACAAATACAAAATCATAACATAATTTGGAGCACTCCAAACCAAAACACCCTTCACCTTGTCGACGAAGCCGCTTCCCACTTTCGCTCAAGAAGCCCGAAACGACTCCGCCATCGTCTGACTGGATCCAGATCCTCGTGGTCCTTGAGGAGGGCTTGAGCTCGGCATGCGGAGGGTTGGTGAGGCGCGAGCCGCTGAGGCGGGCGGCAAGGGCGACGACGGAGGTGGCAGCGGAGAAGTGCTCTGGCGCTCGAAGCTTCATGCAGCAGGAGGCGGTCGGCGAGGACTGGTCGGAGAGGTCCGGGAGGAGGAGGCGGGGAGAGGCGGAGGGCGCCGAGCGGCCGTGGAGCCATCGATGGAAAGCGCAGCGGAGGGATTTGGCCATTTGGGGATTAGGTCTTTGGATGCTCGAATGGGTGGGCGGTGCCAGTGGGGAAAGAAGCGCGCGAAATTTGGGCCTCGCCGCCTCGAGCTAAATGGTCATTGCCAAGGATTTTCTCCCTATGTATAATTTTTTTTGCACTCTTGTTTTTCCCGGGCCTCGGGCTATAGCCTTGTGCCGAGGCCCAGATCCGCCCGAGCACAACAGTTAGCACAAATACAAAATCATAACATAAGTCGGAGCACTCCAAACCGTAACACCCTTCACCTTGTCGACGAGCCGCCCCACTCGCTCGAAGAAGCTTAAACGACACCTTTCGTCTGGCCGATCCAGATCCTCGTGGTCCACCAGAGGAGCTTGAGCTCGGTGGCGGCGAGGGTTGGCTGAGGCGCCATACCGAGGCGGCAAGGGCGACGACGGAGGCGGCGTGAGAAGTGTCTCTGGCGCTTCGAAGCTCGCGGTGAGCGAGTGAGGGGTCGGCGAGGACCCGAGGTCGGAGAGGTCCGTGGGAGGAGAGGGAGAGGCGGAGGGCGCCGAGCCACCGTGGAGCCATCGATGGAAGCGGGTGGAGGGATTTGGCCATTTGGGGATTAGGTCCTTGGATGCTGAATGGAGTGGGCGTGGTGATGGGGAAAGAGGCGCAGCGTGGTGGGCCTCGCCTCGGGCTAAATCATTTGCACAAGGATTTTCTCCTATGTATAATTTTTTTTGCACTACTTGTTTTCTGGGCCTCGGGCTATAGCCCACCGCCGAGGCCCAGATCCGCCTCAGGTGTAGATCTGGAGGGCGCCGAGGGCATTAGTTCGGCGTCGGTGGTGTCGTGGGCTGGCGATGGGGCGAGGTCAAGAGCGCGAGGTTGGATCCGGCATGGTTGGTGATGAAGCGATCGCTGTGAGGCGGTGTGGGAGGTGGGGTGGGCGCGGAGGAGGACGGGATGGGCTGCGGTGGCACGGAGGAGAGGCAGAGGTCAGGCCGAGGCAAAGCGCAAGGAAGGCGTCTTGAGGCGAGGTGGGCGGCTTGGAGGATGCGGTGTTCTCCATCGGCGATGGCGGCGGTGGCGGGTGGTGGTGGTGAATGGTGATCCATGGGCTAGTAGGATTTGGGGATCGGGCGTGGAGATGATGGGTGCACTGCTTGCTGGTGGGTTGAAAATGGGTTGAACATATATATTGAGAGAATTGGTTTGGGTTGGTTTGTGTTGGATTCGTATGTGGGTTGGGTTGGGTAGACGTGCTACATAGAAATAGGTTAGGTGGGTTTGGGTGGGGTTTTAGCCCATTAGCACCCCTACGGACACAAGCACAAGCAACTAGAGGAGAAGGAGTAATCCGATCAAATCCAACGGGCTGCCGAATGCAAATGATCAACAATCCACTGTTGCCATAGCAATAATCCACTCTCTCTCCTCTCTTTCTGCTTAGCTAGAAACTCTTGGGACCAGAGCGACTTTTGCGATAGCAAGAAACATGCATTGCATGCATGCTCACACCAGCTCTGACAGATCCACAACACAAGAATGTTTTCCCTTCCATCTTCCTCTTCCTGTACAGAGAGATTCCTAGCTTCAACTGGTGGTGACCTTGGGCCCTACGTATGTTTTACACTACAGTTTTGTGCCGATAAAGGATGTGGCACTCGTGTGTTGGCCGGGTGGGGGTACTGGATTGTGAACGACCAAGGGTAAGTGATCTATACACATACCAGACAATACATATCATACTGATTATTAGCAAGAGTGTCCGACATTAGTGAAAGGAGAGTGCGTACAGCTGAGGTGGTAAGTAGAACTGGTTTTAGGCAGCAGTATGTATGTATATACATAATACATAGTTGGATTGAACTAACATAAAGTAGCTAACATTGATGATATCGGTAGGCAGTACGATAGAGGTGGGCGCAACAGTCGGTAAGCAAAAAAACGCGCCACGGCAGGAGGTCGTAGAAGATGCTGCCGGACGAACACGATTTACCTGGTTCAGTTCGAGTAGAGATAAGCCAATGTTAAGACATTTCATTAAACGTACAGTAGCGGCAATATGGTGGCATGATATTTTATATAGGAAGAACAATATGCATGGTTTGTTTTATAAGAGGCTACGAGAAATGTACTTCTATTTAGCTGTCTTTTTTGGTGGGGTGGTTTTTTTGGAACGATGTAGAGGCTGCAACATCATCTGATGGAGTTGAATCTGACCTGCGCAACAGAATTTATTTAAAAATGATGTTGTCTAGAACACATAAGTGTCTAAATATAAGTGTCTAAATTAAATTTACAGTTGAAATATGCGGTGTGAGGAAGGGTGCGAGGGAACAATGATGTAGTTTTGTACTGCTTCATTCCGAAGTAGGCAAGGATTTTGTTGAGGTGTGTCTTGTTGAATGCAGTATGGCCTTAGGTATGAGTTAATATTGGAAGGTTTCTACTAACGTAGAATAGAGTGCATAGATGGCATTGTATAGGTACAATTGTATATAGGTGGTGAGTGACTTCCTACATGACAGTACACACTAGTAGACATATTCGACACGTGTACTATATTTGGTATGTCTAAATTCTGCATTCTGCGAAACATGAGTAGAGATAATCTAGTTGAGAAGATATCTGAATAAACTGACAGGGTTTTATTTTGTGTATAGGGAGAACTTTTTTCTGTACGTACCGAGGAAGTGCACATATTTTATTGCAGGTATATGGAAAGAGAGAAGTACTGTGGTGGAATATAGGATCTATAAAAGTAACAGAATTTAAGAATGGTAGTTAGCTATAAACTAGTAAAGATGCAAGGAATTAGAAACGCTAAATCTAAATATTTTGTAGGTTTGGTCTGTAATGCTGAAGACTTACATGATTCTGGTTTTTTTTCCAGGAGGTTCAAGACAAACTGGCTCTTCGGTGCAGTGGGGGTTTTCGTCATGACGATGTTCAATCTGCATATGTAGTAACGAAATTGTATGTAAGTTTCTTTGTGTAAACAAGAAACTAAATGTCTATTTTTTTTGTAAAGCGGAGATAAAAAGGGAAATGATATAACAGAGGTTTTTAGCGTCAGGCGATGAATAGCGGAGAAAGAGTGAAGCGCAACGAGAGGTGGCTACAAACAACCTAGGAGGGACAACGCAATGAACCGACCGGAGAAAAGAAATAATAACGAAAAGGAGAGGCAGAACAATCGGCGCTGAGAACGAAGAAGAAGAGGCGCCACGAGAGCGAACCGGAGCTGCAGCGATGTAGAAGAGGAAGAAGAAGCCGATGGGTACGATGGGCATTAAACGAGGAACCCGAGACACGTCGAAAGGGCAAAGGATCTCGGCAGGGGCTATCCTATGGCTCGCGACGTGTGCAGCAGTTAGGGGGGCAGACACAGCATGCGAGTGCAACGGTAAGAAGAAACCAAGGGGTCAGGACGGCACGGATAAGACCACCTACGTGGCCACGTGAGGAAGGTCGGGACGGAAGGCTCGGCGCTCTATGTACAGGTCAATCGCCATTGGGTGGCAGCCATAATTAGCCTGCCCTGCATCGTCCTCATCTTGTCTGCAGTGGCAGGAAACACAAAGAGCATGTACAATGAGCTTATGTCAGCCGTTTATAACTATTGTTATGTAGAATTTTTGCTGATGTGGATGAAAGAGAATGAAGAGAGAGAAAGATGCTGTCTACAATCACATAATGACTATAGCACAAGAAACAAGAAAAGCTTTAAATATTGTGTGTTATATAAAGACAACTAAAAAGACAAGCATTTGCCTATCATCAGATGAAATTTGTCTTTAAGATTGTCTATAAGTGGCGTGGATAGTTGTTATAGAGCGATGGTATCTATATCATTATACATGTCCTCACCGTCGTGGGATAGGATGCATCATCTGTTTTAAACAACATTGATGGTGGAAATTCTGAATAATGCTTTACCTCTGTTTCGAAATCCATCCAGCCCATGGATCCTCTCAGGTGTAACTTGTTCCTGTTAGGCTGTACAAGATCCGCACCAGCCCTTGTACCATATATACTCATCCATTGAATACAATCGGCAAGGCGTCAACTACGATCGCTTTCAGTTCCATCATACCGTCCACTCTAGCTTCCTGTCCTGCACACCGGTGACATAATTGCATTCCACTCATAGGACAACATGTTCGATAGAAACATGATCGGGCTTGTTGCAAGTACTCCATATACAAATGCCAACAACTCCATATGCAGTGTGCATTTGGCATTCGTATCATGCAGCGGACAAGAAACAGACTGCAGAGAGAGAGAGCTCTATTTGGTTTGGTTGTTTTGGGTCAGTCTTGATTCTTGTCGAGATACTTTTAACTCTGTTTGTTTTGAGCTTAGGCTTTTTGGCTTGTAGCTTAAAGCTAGCTTTTTAGCTTAATCAGTTTATAAGCCTTTTAGCTTTTAAATCAAGTTTTAGTGTTTAGTGATCTGATTTTTTAAAGAACGTTGGCTTACTGAGGTATGTGTAAAAGATTTCACGTTTGATCGAAACCTCTGAAACCAACCAGGCATCTATCGAAATTCTTAAGCTGGGAGATGGAGATTTATTTCACAATTCAGGTGCCTATCCACCCGCCTTATCACACTCCGGAATTTAGAAGAGACTAAGTAATTGTCGGGTTTGGATTTACATCCATTCTATGTGTGTATACCAAGCTAATCTGTTAGACCATATGGCTAGATCTAGAATATTTTAGTTGATAAATAATTGACAATGTTGGTTACTGATATTAATTGAGACGTGTGACGTGTGTGTGAACCTATGTCAGTCAAGTTGAGAAGAACTTGTGCCGAGAAAAGATGGTGTTTTGGTCTTTACATGTACATGGTAACTCGGAGGTGATCGTGATCTACGGCGAGGACCAGGAGATGGTTTGGTGCGAAGTCATGATCCAGAGGGTCGAAGATGCTGGAGGAGACGGCCGGACTCGAGTTGAGGCTCGTGAAGATCAAAGATGGATGATACGTGTTGGAGCTACGGAGGTGTGGTTTGGAGGCTACGACATGTGACAATTTTGGGGTGTCCAAAATTGGAAAGCCGAGAGAAATTAGAAAATCCTTGTTTGTTGGGATTGGATTAATTTTTGTAACCGTGTGTTACGCTTACGTGAGGTGGTCCCAGGACTATTTAGACGTGAGGATTAGAGTGGCGACTCCTAAGCGCATCTTGATTGAATGCAGATAACCGATGTTTATAGCAACTCTCTATGTCACCTGTAGATAGCACTATAGACAGCTCATACAATAGGTTGTCTTTTCACTTGTCTTTATAGATGACATAATCTTTTAATGCTTTTATGGACCTAAGACATTTTCTAATTGGTTCTAATGTCTGATTAGGCTACATAATCGTAGACAACATATTTCTCTCTTTATTCTTTTTCATCCATATCAGCTTAAATTCTACGTGGCAGAGACTATAGATAACTGATATGAACTCATTGTATATGACCTAAGGGCTTCGTGCGGCTGAATAGGAGCAGCGGCTTGATATAAATAGAATTTGATCCTAGGTTTGTGAGAGTATGTAGACGTGATGGCTGCCCTGTGAGTTTTTGGTTGCTGCGGCTTTTCTAGTCGTGCGTGAGAACAGAGTATTAATCCAGAGATGTTTTTGCTGCGCGCCATTATGAAAAAAGCTTTTGCTGTTTTGATCTTTTGCGTTGAGTGATTCCCAGAGAAACTCCAGGCAATTGCGGGCGAGTGCGCGGCAGGCAATTGCGGCTGGCTTCGGGAAGAGCAGTTTTTGTGCGTGCGCGTGCCATCCATCCACTGCCGTTTGACTGCACAAACATGAGGTGACTTGATGTAGATGGTTCCTGTTGGTCCGAGGAAATAGGCTTTTGCATTGTGTGATCTCTAGAAGAAACGCCACGGAGCTTTGGTGATGTGCTGGTTGCTTTTTTTTTTTAAGGATAATTCGGTTTTTATGGAAAGCATATAACATGGTTTTATATCCAACCACATAGATCCCTAACAGACTGAGGTTACCGGTTCACAAAGTATTCAAAACGCATGGACAAAAGGTTCAGAGAATTAACAAAGGGGCTAAAGCTAAATTTGAAAGCCCTAACAACTTCCAAAAGTGAGCTTCAAGAATCAGTTTCCAAACTGCCTGCATCGCATAGAAGCTTTTCATCCATTCTTCGACCGTGTAAATCACTTTGTCCAATTTCTCCCTATCATCTACCTTGATCGTTCTTCTTACGTAAGATTTTTGAGGGCATTAGGTGACACAAAAAAAAGGTGTTTTTGGTGCGGCTGTTGCCTGTCGCGACTGTTTTTGGTGCGGCTGTTGCTAGTAGCGGCTTTCTTTTTTCTTCTTGACGTTGATGTGTGCCAGCGGCGGCGGTGCTAGCGGCTGTACAAGGGGCTTGATCTCTGTGCGCGGTCGACAACTGTTCCAGATTCCTCCTATGAGAGATAGAGGGCTTGATTGATTGTCGGTGCAAAAAATATTCCACAATCATTCACTCCTCTTCTGATTGCTATTAACGATCCTACATAATCCCATAATCAGTAGCTACCTTACACAGTATAATATCGATGAATATCACATCTATACATACGTTATATAACGGGCTGAGAGGCCGACGAGTCTAAATGAGTAGATAACAGCGGAAGATAAACCAAAAGGGTCTCTATGATTTTTCACATGCAATCGACTGGGGCTACGACCTAATTGTCGCCATCATCTTCATTTCCATAGCCGAACGCATAGAAGTATCCATACACCAGGGCTTTCGATATTGCGATCTGAATCCACATATTTGAGCAACAATGAGTACAAAGGTACTTAACAAGCCCTCACACCAAAATACGATTATATAGATGCATGACTTGCCAAAGGAGGGATCTTATCGTTATTTTAGCATAAAGTAGGTTTTACTCAAATACGATAATTATTTTTCAAACCTATGACCTAGCCATTTTAATTTGAAACCAAAGTGTCATTTATATAATCAAGTTTTTATCATAAATCAGGGTTCCAAACACACAATATTATCCAGGAGGTTCCAATCATTTATCATTGCTACAACCATTTTCTGTTAACGTATCCTTGTTCCGTTTTTTTTTTCTCTAAAACTAATCAAGTATGGCTTTCTTCATAATGCCTATAACCAGGGGGCATAGCTATTCAAATAGATTATACACTCTATAGAGGTTGTATAACTTTGCCGACAAGTAATTATCAACTCATAGTGTTGGCCATGACACGCTTCCTTGGGTGTGCGACGAAGGCGATCAAGACTTTTCCAATACTTAGTTCTGACACTTAACCCGCTCTGTGAGGAATACCTCAACACTGGGATAGTGACTGTTACGGGGCACCTTTAGAATGCTCCATTGCGGGACACATTTTCAACGAGGGACCCTCTTTTTTTAGGGAGTCTACCGTCCTTCTCGACGATAGAAATCGTATAGAGATCCATTGCCATCTTGTCTTGGGGTCTCTCGTCGGAGACTGAGCAAAGTACTTGGCTAGGTCTATCATGTATTAGACTTGTGGTTGCACAGTTCATTAGTTTAGAAACACGGCATATGATTCGGTCCTTAATCGACTCAAACGAGACAATCTACAAACCCAACTCTCGTGCATTCCTCTACACCGATCTCATACCATCCACTCCCCTAAGTCTCCACCATTTTATAAAATGTTCTCCTGTTTCCAATGGTAACCTACATTACCAAACTACGATTCAAATTATATCAAAGTATTGTGATGACAATGTTTGTGTCATATTCAATTTAACCGCTAAGCAGTGTCTAAGCACAGCCATTAGTCATTATCGCTTATCCAAGGACAATTTATTAATGTAATAATTAGCCTAATGTGACAATGTAAATGGATTATCAACCGTCAAGAAAGGGAATATTATATAACAACATATGGGCTAGCTAGCTATCAACATTTAACATAGCATTTTGTAGATAGTAATAAGCACCACGAGTAATACTTTAAAGCGAAGTAATTTGCATTTCAAAAGTAAGTTCAACACGATTAATTGTAAGGATTTGCCTGGCTCAACAGTGGATATTACTTGGTCTTGATCTTGTCTTGAAGCAGTGGCGAAGTCGTCGGCGATATTGAAATCTATTTAAGCGCAAAACGGTGGCTTCAAATAAATACACGAGAAATTAAATAAATTCCACTGTGGAGACTAGGAATGCTTAATAGTACTATATCTGAGATCGGATACCATAGCTTATCTTTGAGCAAGCAGATATGGAATCTGATTACGGAGGCCTTGACATCCTCGAGTTCTTGTCGTTCGATCTGCTATGGTTTGTAGAGCTTCGCCTTATATATTTGAATACATTTTAGGTGCTACATTTTTGGTGGAACTTTTATTTCTTCAAAGAAAGCTGCTATAGTTTGATGCTTCTATAAAGCTACTTTAAAGCAAAGGAGAGGGGCTTAAGATTCTCGTAGTCTTGTGTCTCAAGCTCAACCAAAAGCAGAGCCGCAAACTTGTTATATGGTTTACCAAGATACCTAGCTTACCTTCTAATGAGGATGAGTCAGTAGGTTCACAAATAATCTGTTGATCGAGAGGAGATGTATGAATTTGTTTTTCTTGAGAGGAACCAAAGCCAACCTGAGCGTGGTTGAAAGCTTCGAAACACATTAGATTGCAATAGCGGTTTTGGTCATCTCACCATTGGGATCGATATCAGGTGTGTTATGTACACCCGTAGCTTTAACATCCTACTTATTCGCAATCAGTGTTCCCTTAGGCATTAGGCGCTAGTCGAATGGCATACCAGCATCTAGCGCCTAATCGCCGCCTAGGCGGATTTAGGCGGGGCAAGACATTTGCCTAGGTGGGATAAATCGGTTAGGCGGCCTAGGCTGGAGGGTCACGCCTAGAGCCTAGACGGACGCCTAGGAGAACACTGTTCACAATTGTCATTTGCTGAAGAAATAGTGGCTGATAGATCTGAGGCTAGGAATGCTTGATAGTATTGTGACCGATAGAACGAGGTTAACGGGAAATAATAAGCAATGTTATTTAACCGGATGGGTGATACAATAGACTGGCAAGTGTGCCTGATGCGTCAATCCTTTATCTGAATCTCAAGATGTTTCTTTGTCTAGTTTGCAGTACTTGCTGTCTTCTCTTGGTGCAGATCCGTTTTTGTTCAGCGTAGGATCTTCATCTCTCTTTTTTTGGAGAAAAAAAAGCTAGATGATTTTACACATTCATCGCTTCCCTTCTAGATCTGCGAAATAGTTGACTTAAATGACACCTTACGAGTTAAAACCACTCGTTTTTGTACGAATTCTTTAGCCTGTTTCAAAGGCGTACAAAAATTCCACCTCCTCGCTTGTTTTAACATAAATTCCAAACATATCTTACACGTACTCTCCGGCCAAACTAGCGGGGTGGGGCCTAATTTGGCCATGGCGGTGGGATGCAAGCAGTGTGGCGCCAGCAGAGGCCTACCATGGCGGTGGAGGTCTTGTAGTAGTAGCAGCAAGCTTGGCGAGCGAGGCGGTGGAGCTAAGAGCGCAGTGTAGGCCAAGCACGGCGGACGCGTCATGGGTCGGTGGTGTTGCTCCCCGTGGAATAAAAATAAAATAACTGAAATTTTGACTAAAAAATATATGTTATAACCAGGATAGAATGAATGTGTTACAATCCCGATCGATTGAACATAAATCGACACCAAAACAAAGTCTGATTGCCAATCCAAACACAAGTTACAGGGCAAGTAAACTGGGAATTAGATGAAGGGAGTTTGGGGAGTTGGAAATACTAGAAGAAGAGAAACTAGGAAGCAACGGGGAGGATGAGAAAATTGGGGAAGAAGCCAGCGGAGGAAGAAGATACAGCAGTGGGAGAAGAAGGGAGCCTTCAGGTTTCAGGTTCTTCGTTGTCCCCTTTCCGGTGTTGCTGCTACTGCTTAATACCTTCCTCCATGAGCCACATCCAAGTCTAGCCCACTTCCAACATAAGCCCATGGCCCGTGACATTCCTCCCTCTTTGAAATTCGGCTTGTCCCTAAGCCGATGCCATCCGTAGCACTGACAGCATGTTCAACTTCTCCATGTTCAGCAAAGATGATTTGGTATGGGTTGCATCTGTCTTGACTCGCCGGTAACTTCAAGATCCTGTAAATTACCGCTATAGGCCAAAAGAATCCAGCTAATATAGGCGATATATATGAAGATATCTCCAGATCTAACAATTACGCAATGTATAGATATGACACCTCTCTTTGCTCTTGACATGTCAGTTGGATTGTACACAACCCATTTTGTACATTTCGGTCTTCTGCTGCCCTTTCACATCATAAATGAGGTTTGAGCTTGATTGATGAACAAGACAGTATCCTTGAACCCCATGTTGAATTCTCTCATCATGCAGGTCCAGATCATACGGTAGGAGAAAAAATCCTTCTGCTGCACCCGAGCAGCCTTCACTATTGTGCCTTGTGACTATTCTTAGTGGATGAGCTTCGGTGTTGAAGACCCACTCGTCGAAGGAAATTACCGATGGTGGGGAGAATAACAGGTAGAGATACTTGAGCGTCTCTGCCAGGAAGAAGCTCTACATCATGTCGTCTTTAGTACTGGTGTTCACATCTTTCAGTCCGACGTATCCAGATTCTATACGGGAGTTCTCGAATGCTTGGAATATCTCCCAACCCCAATCTTGATATGTTTTATTCTCAGTTAAGCGCCACAGATACATAAGTGACTCAACAGTCTCTGGTCTAAGGATATTCCATGATGTGCCCACAATTATGTCCTGTCCGGCATGGAAATAATAGTTTTCTCCAGCCAACTTTGTCGGAATTTATTGGTAGAAGTTATAACAGGTCCACGCAAGCTCTTTTGCAAGATTCATGATTTCGTCGCCTTTTCAGGGCCATAGCTTTGAGGCTCCCAATGCCGACATACGAGGGGACAAAGCACGCAAGTTCATCCATCTTCTCGGACATTGAATCCCCGTTCTTCTCGCTGCAGGCGTAGTAGAAATTTGAAGGATAGTTTTCTTGGTTAAGCTTAACAGACCTTCCATGGATGTCTCCGCCTTTATGCGTAATGTTTCACACTTCGGTTTGTTACCTGTGCCAGACCTTGAGCAAGTATTTGTAGAAACTATCTCCCATAGCACCAAATGTAATTGTTGAGTATGGTATTGCAGGTCCCGAATAAGGATTTATGTTAATAGGAAGTAAGCCATCAATAGGAAATATCTTCAAAGCGCCTAATTGCATTCTCCGCCTTTTCACGATGCTTTGGATCTCGGTCCTCTGTGACAAAGCTATAAATTCAAGTTGCTCGTGCACGAATCGCAAGGATCTTGTTGCACCGATGTTACCATCCCTAATAGCATTTATATTCAACTTCACCAATAATAGGGTTAGTGGTGGCCAAAGTTGTAACCTCATATCATCCTTCTGTTGTTTATTGTGTGGGAGATCCGGCGACAATTTCATTGTGTGGGAGATCGGCAGAAAATAAAGGGATCTTCTGACCACTAGCTATAGAATTCATGACATCATTGGTAGATATGTCAGTCCAAATCATTTCTTCAAGGTATGTTTGCTCGCTGGGATTGATAGAACTTTTGAAAATATTCAAGCATGCTTCTGGTAAAATTGGTGGACCATTATCTATAGGTTTCCCAGTAAGGCCAAAATTACCCTCTCTAGTGTAGAACTTCCAAGCACAATCATGAGGATCCCTCAAGGTCGCAGGCTTCCATGCTGATGCACAACAGGAGAGAACCAAACAATGTGTCGGTTTAAGGTTAAAGCATTGACTTAGCTGTTGAGTTATTGATGTTTAGCTCTTATTAGAAGTAGGCCCCACATATCTTGACAGAGGCTAGTTTAGCCTGAGTATAGAAAGTATTAAATGCAACAAAGAACTTCGAAAAGAATTATGCTTACACTGAAAATTCAAGTAACTTAGAAAATTCATAGGAAATTCATATGAACACCAAATGAGATGTATCCAATTGGGTTGTTTATAAGATTTTATTTTCTAGATGATCATGTAATTTTTTATCTCCACCACTACTGTGCAATTTTTTGCAAAATAATTAAATTTCGGACAGTAGTAACATAACCTTGAGTTTTCAGCATTTTCTCATTTGCTGATTTTCAACCTGCTATAACTTTCACATACTAACTCTAATTGAAATAATTATTTCACCTAAATTCATCTAAACTATTAATATATCTACTGTATAAATTTCATGCAATTTGAAAGATATTGAATTTTTGGATGTTTTCAACGTTTTTGTTCTTATGCGATGTTTTCGTGCATTCGTTAGTTTTCAAAGATACGAGTGTGGTTGAGAGTGGTATTCAGCAGCACCTGGACCATCCCTACCAGGCAAGAAATCCCCTCCTTTGATGCACATTGCTTTCCTATTAATTTCCAAAGTATCTATGTTGATTTTCTAGTATTCTATGCATTGCTTTAATTTCAAATACTTGTATGTCAATTGGGTAGAAATAGTTATATCCTCTTGTTGCATTGGCCTTCTTTTGAATATTGATTTCCTTATTACCTTGGATGATTAAGGTTATATATTATATGGGTTGTTTGCTAATTTGTAGAACAATGCTTAGCCTTGCTAGTAGTCGTAATCGAAAAGGGTTGATGGGGCTAGTAAATCGGGCGGTGGATTGAATTAAATCTTTGATGAATTTTGATGGAAATTGAGGATTGTGTCCAGATCTTCGAACCTGGTTTTTGTGGTCTTGTTGGGTGTTGGACTTAGACGGGTGATAGGGTGATGAAAGGAGGTTGTCCCAGTACTACAGAAAAGGTCTTCACATACGGTTAAAAAACATCATCATAGACAGTTTTGTGAGCCGTCTGGGTTTATAGGTCAGTAATGACATGAGGTCATCACAGACGGTTTTCGAACTGTCTGTGATACTGACTATCACAGACGGTTTCATCCATCATGAGCGGTTTGTGGATGAAAGCCGTATGTGATATATATTCTCTATAAAGTCACCAAACAAGTGGTGCTTATACCTTTAAAAGCGGCTTATATATATATATATATATATATATATATATATATATATATATATATATATATATATAGTTCATGTCCAGAGCCACTTTTGGGCGGTCGTGAGGATGAGATGCAGACCACGCGCAGCGTCATCGAGCACTCGCAAGTTCAAGAAGCATGGTTGCTAGGAGAGCGTGTGGACATCCAATTACCCGGATGTCATCGATAGTAATTGGACTTAATATCAAGGAATGGTTGGTTCTTGTCGTGAAGCCACTTCCCAATCGGGTATCTGCAAATTTGTTCGACTTGACCATAATGTGATTGTCTTCTCCTTCAAAACCTCCTGCAAAATATTATTTGATAGATGAAAGTGAATCTGAGATAAAGCCTTACGGTCTTTACGCTTCTCATCTGCGATCCATGTGATAGGTTGTTTCTCAAATCCTTCTAACGCATCATCCAAATCCATCTGTGTCAGCACAACCCTCATCTTGACTTGCACGGTGAAAATCTTGTGTCTCGACCGGGAGTGAAAAATCATACTTCAAAGTCGCCATAAGAAATAAATCGCGAAATTCTTTGATGAGCATGATATGTAAGCCCATGAAAATCGCGGCCTCTTTGGTATACCTTCTGTCCACGCGAAACAAAGATCTTCAAATATCCTGGTATACTTCTCGGGTGGACGTAGAAAAGTTCCGCAAGAATTTGTTGCATCACGCCACGAACAGGAACGCTTGTATGGATCCTCCCACCACGTGAATTTTGGATTCTTGTTTGGCCTAGTGCTGCTGGATTTGTCTCCCGAACAGAGGCTTGCTTGATGATTAATTAAAGAAAGAGAATTCCTTGGAACCTCTTGCTGCTGCACAGAGCTTTCGCTTTTGGATGAAGCGCCGACGAAGCGCGCTGTCGCTTGCTGCGGATCGAGGCGAAGAAAGGAGCGGCGCTGGCTGCTGCTGCGCGCTGTCGCTCGGTTGATGGCGACGCACGGACCGAGGACACGAGCAGATGATGACGCGCCGAGAAAACTCGAGGAAGACGCGCCATCTTGCGCCGATCAGATCTGAATTTTTTTTTCTTCGTATCTCAGGCTCTAAAATCTCTAATGTTCTAATACCACTTATTAGAAAAATAGAAACAAAAAGAGACATAAATTTTTACGTGGAAAATCATTGCGAGAAAAAACCACGAACGCTAACTGACGATGATCACTATATAAAGAGTATTTACAAAACGCAGGGGGATTACACTGAGGTGTCTACTCTCCCCGTGCAGTTTACAAGAGGTATATAAAGGGGTAAAAGGACTTAGAGTCCAAGTAGAAAACTAATCTGCTAATATGGCATATTCCAGATACTTCTCCATATTAGAAAACAGTTGCTGTCACTTGGCAGTTTGAAAATGTTTGTTGTTCCAGTTTCAGTGGTTGACCGGCATCAAGGGAGTTTGGATGATTGATTTGTTCACAGCTTGACGTTCTTTTTCAGAAATCACATCGAGGACGCCAGCATGGAAACGAAAGGTGGGGCCAAATGTTGACAGAAAAAAGGTATTGGCCAAAACTGAGAAAATTTGGCCGCATGTCTCCATTTACAAGGGATACGAGCCCAAAAAAAAAAGAACCAACGCCCACCGTGGGGCTTGACCAACTGAGCTAGACGGGCTAGCTACTATGAGAAGCATTTGATCACTAGATTATTGTCCACACATATCTCCAAAAGTGCAAAGTCAAATAACCTGCTCATTTGTCAGTTCTCACCGTAAGAGCGAATCATAGCTCAAAAGTTTGCAAACTTTTCAGATGGAAACCCACGCTATTACTTGTTACCTATCGATCGGGTGGAGCGGCAATCTGAGAAAACCCTTTCAATAATTGGATGGATCGTGAATGATACCAAACAAGCAGCAATTCCTTCAACAACAACCAAAAAAATAGAAGAGGCTGGTCAGAATCTGTGTCAGTAGCAACAAGCAACTGAAGACTCAGATTACAGATGAGTAAGTTTGACTCAGATTACAGATTACTGGTTATATCTGGCCCTAAAAATCATACGAGTATGGTACCCAACTGCAAATTGTGTTTCACCATGAATGAGGCTGGCAGATATCTTCCTGCAACACAAACTGAAACCCCTCCTTTCATTTTTCTCATTTCGCCATTGTGATTGTGAATAGACAGGGGCCGATGCATGTATCTTCTCCGATGTCTTTCTCTACTTCTTAATTTTCTTTTTGTTCGCATGCCAAAGACTTCCAAGTCATCCTCGCTGCTTCTTTTTTGTTTGTTTGCGTCGGAAAAACTTCCAAGTCGTTGTCTCCATCAGTTTCAGACTTTAAGTCCGTCAAGGGAGATAACGATGACAAGGGACAGTAGTTGAATAAGTCAAGTGCAAGTCACTTTCTCGGAAACATTTTAATCTATTCAAATATAATAACCAGTTTGGTCATAAACAAAATTAATTTTGGTTATGTCGCAGTTTCATGCTTATTGCCTGTTGAATGCGTGTGTGTGTAGACACACACACCCCACGAAGAATACTAGGCTACACCATGCATGTATTTTTTGTAACGGAAACTGAAGCAAGATCTTCTCTCATGTTCAGAGAACAGAATCTCGTCTTTAATCGTGCTACTCATCCTCTCACTTCTCAAAAAAATGGTCCAAATGGTCATGATATTTTTTTGTTAATACTCACAGAAAACCATTCTATCATGCCAAACAATTTCTAATCTAAATTCGATCTACACATTAGTAAATAAATAAAAACAAATTCAGTTGAGAAGGAAATCCGAAATAAAAAGGAAAGAGATAAAGATACTATTCATAGCCAGTAATAATGTGCAGGAGTTCATCCCAGTTGGCCTCTAGTGTCAACTTTTAACAGTCCAGAGACAGCAAGGAACTAGGCAATACAATTAAATCTTTTGAAACATGGATCGAGCTAGGCATGGCACGAGGTTAATCCTCCTGCGCATGCACGTCTCATCTCGTCTGCTTCATTCGGTTACCTTAATGCTAATTCCACTTGTTTTCACCTGGAGTAGCTGTTACTAATTGTGTTTTCCACCTCCGGTCCGGTCCAAAAGGCCTCCATAAATTGCCTTTTGGTTCCCACCTGCTCCTCGTCTCAGTTTTGCTAATCGAAGCGACATTTTACGTATTAATTAATTGCGGTATATATGGGACATAGATTGATCGCCATCTCTAATGGCATCTTTAATAGTGTATTTATTGTCGTCTCTTGCTATATCGAGCATCTACAACATTCCACATCAATTTATTCTTAAGTAGTTCCACATCGGCATTTAGATGATGTGGAGGAGAGAAAGTGAGGTTGTTTAGATGAAGAAACTAGCGAGTTGTTATCCAAACACGTGAAACAATAAAATCTCTATTGGAGACTTATTACCTAAAAAGCGCGTTTTGTGGGTCCCATTGTCTTAAAGCAAAATATCCACTGGATCATTTATGCATCCTGACTTCATTATTGATATGATAAATGAGCTAAAACATATAGGCCACAAAGTTGTACTTCATTATTGATCATCAAAAATCATACACACTTGTAGCAATTAAAGTTTTAGACACAAGCTTAAGAAACAATCCATTGGAAGACTTGTTTCTTTTTATTAGATTGAGTACTCTCTCCTTTTAGTAACAAGCTAAGAAACAAACTATTGTAGATGCTCTCACGTTAACAAAATCCTATACGGAGGAGAGATCACATATCGTCTCTTCACGAAAAGAGCGTCGTGCCGCGCGAAACAAGACATAATACATTAATCTACTCTAATTGACATGTAGACCCGTTTCGGAAAAATTATAAAATACAAATGTTGAGAATGTGCTAGTGACTATCTATTGGAGATATTATCTCTAAAGATGATGTAGTATATGTTAGAGACAAGTTTATCTCTAACTATTGGAGATGCCCTAAGTGTAGCGGCCTGTCTGTGATAAATCAAGAGGTACTACTATTTTGTTACTCTGGACACAAAATACATGTTGTTTTGGAATAAGTGCAGTCAAACTTTTAAAACTCTGGTTATTTGATATCTTTTAAAATATTTATATTGGATACATAGAAATGCATAGATTTATCTTGAAAAGTAGCATGATAGATATTAATTAAAGAAGCTTCTAGAGCCTCGCACGAAGGAGTATCGGCAGACGGAGCATGCATGCTAACAAATAGTATATGTCTGTTAGCCTTTCGATCAGCTCGCTGTGATCGCCGTTGATTAGTTGGAGGAGGAAATCTAGAAGGTGGTTGGTAGCCTTGCTGCGTTGTGCGTCTCTTACTGCATTGCAAGTCCATTCGATCAGGTGCAGATGCAATGGATCTCATCTGCTGCATGCACCTGCCGCCTCCACTGCGCTGCGCAAAGTGCAACTGAACGAGTATTATCTCATTGTGTCTGAGGGTGTAGTTCGTCCTTGGCTTCTACCGGCGGCGAGATGTCGAACGAGAGGGAGAATTTACTTCACCGCGTCCCTCCGATCGTTTGACGGCTGTGTATGTGAATTGCCTAGGTAGGGCGACCGGGGAGAATTGTCGTCACGTCATGGTGTTGACACCTGTACTCTCCCGCACCTAAGCTCTCTTTGTGTCGTAACCGGTACGCTCTGAGGCTAGTGGTGGTAAGTTGTGAATCAGGTGGCGGTGGCGCTCGTCTTCAAGGGGATGAGAGAATGAGAGGAAGGGGATGGGGTGAAGATGTGGTTGCCGGTGTTAGTGCAATGTAGTAGTGGTAGTTAGGGACAGGGAAGAGGATGATAGAGCAGGGATGGGGATGCTGGCTCAAGGAGGCAGTGAATCCTTGCGGCGGTGGATTGACGGGAGTTCACCGGCGTCAAGGTCATCGTCAATTTCGTTCGTGGCTAAGACAATGGGAAAGGAACTGGAAAAGCTTAGGTGGCGGCGGTGATGCTGGAGTTTGGTTCGCGGTGGAGAAGAGGAGGCTACGCTAGATGGAGATGGATCGGGAGGTAGTTCCTGCCTTACACCAGATCATGGGAAAAGTGGAGGATGAGACACAAATCACACGATTAAGCGCTAGGGGAGGAGTGAGAGACGGAGCATCTGTTTCTTTGCAATGGGGTGGAACGATTTGTCCTCGCGTAGGAGTAAACTCCTTCTTTTATTAGTTAAGATAGGTAAAAAGAAAGAGGAGATCATCTGCAAAGATGTCTGTATGGTCGCAGCTTTTAATAATTAATTAACGAACAGTTCTACAATTCATTTGACAATTCAATTTAGGTAGTACAGTGACGGGCCTTTTATTAGTTTCCTTTCTTGATGAGCTTATTAGTAAATAAAAAAAATCGCCGCTAGCCACTACCGATATGTTAGTTATTAGGACGCGGCTCTGGACGCTAGCTCTGTACGTTGCACTTTGTCGTCGGATCTTCTCACGATAGTGGTAGAACTAGGGTTTTTAGTTATAGTTCTGTAATTTTAGCGTGAACTAGGTTAGCAACAATAAATATAATTTAGTGGTAGAACTATGCCTGGCCTAGCCGACTCCCATCCCATGCCGCTGCCCGTCACCTTGCCCTCCTCAGAGATTTATTTTTCAGGCGGTAGGTAGCCTTGCTGCGTTGTGCGTCTCCTACTGCATTGCAGGTCCATTCGGTCAGATGCAGATGCAATGGATCTCATCTGCTGCATGCACCTGTCTCCTGCACTGCACTGCGCAAAGTGCAACTGAACGAGTATTATCTGAATTAATATGAAACAGGACACTAGTTGAATAAGTCAAGTTTAAGGTCACTAACTCCTCGGAAACGTATTGAAGTTATCGAATACTATTAACAGGCAATTTGGTCTTCAAAAATTAATTTGGTTGTCTTCCAGTTCCATGCTTATTGCTTGCTGCGTGGGTACTTAACATACCTCGAAGAATTTTGTGCTAGATTATTCATCATGCTTCAAAATCAACTGAAGACAAGAAATGCAGCAGAAGATAAGTGGGGAAAACAAGCAGCATACATGTGATTGATACAAAGCACAACTCGGAAACGCAACAACGATAGTGTGCTGAATTTTTCTTGGCAGGTCTCTTTCATTTCAAATTATGGAGCGACTTGCAACAGTGAAAGAAAGCTAGCGGACATGCTATTCGATTGAGCTTGAGCTAGATATTTCCTTCGAGGGGCCTGTGATGCACATAACTACATAAGTAAGACAGTAGCACTCCCGCTGTCGTCAGAAAAGATTCCCTTGGAAAATTGCCAGAACCGTCGTTGTAAGCTTCCCTAAGGAATCTGAATCATGTGCTGGAAATGTCAACGTCTGTGCTATGCCAAAATCTTCATGGGCGCCGTAGCCGTAGCCCGGCAGGTTGAGCTCGATATTTCCTTCTTTTATTTTCTTGCTTTACATATAAGCTAGCACTTATTTACATTGTTAGTCCTCTTGCAATCTTGCATCCTTGCTTTGATGAGCGGAGGATCAAAGAGCAGGACTTCAGCACATATTGGGTTAACCAGTACAGAGCCAAGTAACTCTCTGGACTCGACTCATCTTTCAGAAACGCATGCAGATTGAGAGCATAGAGGCCTGACTGGGTCATCACAGAGGTACATCCATCTTTTAATACCGCACCTCCTGATTCTTTATTTGATCAATCAATCTAATCCTCTTAGTGAGTAATGATGTGCAGGAGTTCGTCCCAGTTAGCCTCTAGTGTCAACATTCAACAGTCCAGAGACAGCAAGGAAGTAGACAATACAATTGAATCTTTCGGAAGATGGATTGATTATCCAATATATACACCGGGAGGTATGCAAACAACATCAATCGTCTTTCCCAAGATAGAAGTACCATTTTCTTATTTTCAGTATTGGGTGTCTTTTCTAGGTGTTCAGATACGTTTTCTTTTAGGAAGTGCAAGCCCCTGATTTGATCTCATATCTGGAAGAGTAAGGACAGTTGGTTTGGGGCTTTGGGCGCGTACCTGGAAGACATAGCCACCACGGAGGTCATGTTATCAAAGCCTAAATACCATTAATTAACTGGGGAATTAACCCGCAACAACTATTAGCCAATTCTTGCACATGAGTATGCTACATAGCACAACAGTCTGAAGTTGATTTGATGCTGTAATCAAAAGGGAGGTCATGTGATTTTTTTTTTTTTGCACATTCATCACTTTCCTTCTAGATCTGCGAAATAGTTAGACTCAAATGACACCTTACGAGTTAAAACCACTCGTTTTTGTACAAATTCTTTAGCTCGTACTGGACTACCACTCACGCGAACACAAGGAACTCAGAACGAACACGATCTCCTGGAACTCAGAGAAGAAGATGAACGCACCAGACGTTTTTTGGTGCTGCACAACTTCCACAGCTTTTCCTGTTTTTTTCGTTGCTTTTATTTTCGAAGAAAGAAGTAACTGAAGACCACAATCAGCCATGAAAACAAAAAACAGAAACAATCAACGCGCATGACTGCTAAACGGAAACATTACAAGAAATCAATAGCGTACGGGATTATTCAACAGTACTGTGCATATCACGATGTACCCGATGCTTCTTCCGTTTCCCAGTGGACCGCTGTGCCGCTGTCACATTGCTGACTCGGTCGCAACGAATTGAGTCTGTGGGACCAACATAGTATAACTGTGCAAGTAAGAGTAGGATCACCGTTTCAGTTGGTGATGAAACAGTGAATAAAAATTACAACCGAAAGAGAGAGTGAGCGAAAGAACGAGCGACTGCGAAATAAAATCGCGCTCGTGGCTCGCTAATTTAAGCCCGGGGGGAAGGAGGTTTTGCGACACCGCCGCAATGGCTTTGCGACATCACTATCGACGGCAGCGTCGAGAATCCCACAAGTATTGTTTGGTTTGATAATGTGGGTGGGTTCGGTAGATTAACAATATAAATGTTAAGAGAGTTTTTTGAGAGACCATGTGGAGGTCGTCCCGTGTGTGTGATGAGTAATTGACATAGGTTAAGGAAGTCGAGTTTGGTTTGTGTGGTCGGACCATGTCGTTTCTTGCGGTGCATTCGATTCGAAAGGTTTGGGCTCGAATATTTTGTCGATGCTATTGTATGGTTACAATATGTCGGCGGTGCTATTTGATGTGTTTCTTGTCGTGTGTGATTGCGGGACATCGGGTGGAGTCGTGGCGAGACACACGTGGACCGGACTAAGTGCAGTGGTGACTGAGGTCGAAGCGGTCGAGATGTGTCGAAGACGGCGTGGACTCGAGGTGGTTGCGGCGTCTTGAGGCGAGGCGCGGAAGCTTCCAGAAGGTGCAGGAGAGGCGAAGCAGGGAATTTCAAGGTGCCTGGCGGGAAGCGGAGCTCCGTTGGTTTTAAGCGGGCGTAGCAGGGTGGAGACCGTTAGCCATGGGCTATAAATAGGATGGAGGGCTGCTGCCCAAATTGAACAACACAAGGGTATCTAGGGTTTCCTTTAGTCAAAATAGCTTTAGAGAGTTTGTTTTGCTTTGAGGCTTTAGTGGTTGAGGGTTGTTCCCTGCTTGTTCCCTTGCTTTTCTTCAAGATGGCTGAGTGTTCTTGAGGTTTGAGAGTGGGAGAGGATGAGTTGAAAGCTTCTAATCATTCCTCTTGTTTCAATCATGTATCTCTTTTCTTTTAGATCAATATGAGATGGTGTTTGTTTTTCTTGGCTGCAGTTTTCTCTGTGTCCGCTTGTCCCATCTGGTTGGTTTCACAGTTTTTGCTTTTCTGTCATGCTTATCGGCCGGTTCTTTTGATGTTCGGCCCGCGCCCATAGAATCCGAGTCTTGGCAGCTGTCTGCAAGATGTTGATTTCACTTATTTCCTACGGCTGCATATTGATTGCTCTTAGCTGGAGTCTGTGCGTGCGGCTGCTAGCAGCATGATTTTAGGAGCTGCTGTTTTACTCCCTCCTGCGTGAGTGATTTTAGATCTGTGAGTTTTGTTCTCTGTGATTTTGTTTGCTCCTCTGGCCCAAGAAAAATTGTGCGCCTGTGCTGCCCTTGTGTAAAAGTAGCCTGTGGCGGCGCTGTGTGAACTCCAGAGATGGATGTCCCAGTCGGCGGCGTGTAGTAGATCGTCATTTTGCTTCTTCGTGCTGTGCTGTCCGGCTTATACCGCCTGCTGAAAAGTAGAACCGTGGCGGCGCCGGCCAGTGGTTCCTTGTGCTCGCAGAAAAGAAATCCAGGGGCAGCTACTGCTCTGCAGTTGATAGCTGATTTTTATCTCTTGCGTGTAAGAGTTTCATCCAATGTTTGATATGATGTTTCAGTTTTTTTTTATTTGCTTTGACTGCACTTCTTAGCCTGTCCTGCCCTGTAGAAACCAAAGTTTCTGGTGGTGACCGAGTCCTCCCCGCAAGATACAGATGCCCCAAGGGGCGGCGTGTGTCCTGAGAAAAATCAGAACTTTGGCAGTCGGTTCAGGGTAGAAACTGGAGTCCTGTAGTCAGAGCTCCAGCAAATTTCATTTGCTTTTGGATTGTCCCTTCAGTGAATCACGAATCTTTTGCTTTGAGTATTGATTTGTTAATTGCCTTGGCTCAGGTTTCTTTGTGCATGCTTGTGACTAATGGATCGGCAATTTTTTTTTTTTGCTTGATGAAGTGACCGAATCTCAATTGCAGTGACTGCTACAGTGCATTTTTTCTTTTTGCTGATTCTCAACCATTTTGCATGCAGATTAAACAGCGGTATTTTCAGTTGAATTTTTTACTAGCTGGTCTCTGATTTATGCTGAATTTTTCAGTGTCACATGCGTTCCAGGTTTCAGCAGAATTAACTCTCTGAAATTACTTTGTTTTGCTTCTTGAAAAAATCGGTGTCACGTTTTCTGAGGCGATTTTAAAAGAGCGACATTCACCCCCTCTGTCGCCATTTCGGTCCTACAATTGGTATCGAGCGGTTAGCTCTTTTCAATAGATCTTAACGGTCTCAAGAGCGTGGCGATGGACAAGTACTCGACCAAGCGCTTGGTTTTCGATGGCATCGATTACCCTACGGAAGAGCCGAATGGAGACATACATCGAGGCCTGGGGTATGCCATCTGGCGAAAGGTCAAGGTTCGATTCATTGTTCTGCCGATGAGAACATCAATGTCGGGAACATGGCGATGTTGAGGCAAATGCAAAAGCAAGGAACATCATCATCCGGGGTTTGAGTCGTGGCGAGTTTGACCGCATATCTCACTTTGTCGTCGCCTCGACATCTGGGTGACCCTCGGCGCATACCATGAGGGCACTACCGGATCAAGGCGATGCAGACGACAGACCGGTCAAACGAGAATACAACAAATTTGAGATGCTTCTTTGGTGAGTCCCTAGATGAGTGCCGCGCGTTTTCACAAGATCTTGAGCAACCTCCGGCGGTCGGTCTCACATACCCGACTTCGGACAACGCTCGTCGAGATACTTCAAAGACTCGTCTGCGGCGTGTGGGAGATGAAAGTGACTACCATCAAGGACACCACGGACCTCTCGACCTTGACTCTTGATGCGCTGTACTCGCGTCTCAAGACTCACGAGATTGACATTGTCTCGAAAGTCGAAGTCACGATCGATGGCCCTAGTCACCGATCGAGTTAAACCACGGTTCTCTTCTTGATTCGTTGTGTGGTTTCTCCTTGTCGCTTCTCGTGACGAAGCGATGATCGATTAGAGCGGCTCGAGGATGAGCGGTAGCCTCCTAGCTCGGAAGTTTTCTCATGCTTACAAGAGGAGGAGGGAGAGAAGAAGAGGACCCGTGATTTGCTTCGAGTGTGGTGGCCAACCACATCCGAGCGAACCGCCTAATTTGGAGAAGGGCAAAACGACTACTGGCGGTTCGGGCAAAACGACTACACCGACAAGAACCGCAACAAAAGCCTCCAGCTCGGGCGCCCAAACAAGAAGAAGTTCATAACCGGCAAAGCCAAGAAGCTCTTCCGCGTCCTCGCGCCCGGCGACCTCGACCTCGGCGAGGTGGAGGATGGAAGCGACGATGACGGGACGGGTGACCAAGAGCCCAGGATGGCGGCGACGACTTCTCCGGCATGTGCTTCATGGCCTCGAGGCGAACTTCGGCGACAACGAGCAGTACTCCAACTTCGGACGAGGTAGATCCCACCTCTGAGCAGCTCAATCATGCTTTTCTTAAGCTAGGAGGTTTTCATGCTAAAGCTAAGGCTAGGTGTCTTTGAGTTAGAGAAGGAAATAGATAGTCATCACTAGAGATTATTGCTCTTACATCCGCCCTTCTAGTGATGATTGTGATACATGCTCGCTTTCTTTGGTTGATATGGAGAAGTTAAGGACCTCACATGATAGTGTGTCCTCCAAACTTGATAGTGTTAAGGTGGAGAATGTTAGTCGCTTCTTTGAGTTAGAGTTGAGTAGGATGGTACATTACCCTACTTATTCTTGATGAGACTACTTCTCCCACCTCATGTGAGGGTAAGGACATTCTTTGCTAGAGGATCTTATGTCATGCTCCTTGATCTGCCTGGAGTCTTGTGAAAATTGCAATAACTTGAAGATGAACTTAAAAGCAGGCGGATCATAAAATTCTTTGAACTACAAGCTTCTTTACTTGAGCCGATTGTTTCATGCTTGAACTGTCCTAAGTTAACTGCTGAACTTGAGGCTGTCTCCAAACAGTTTCAAGATATGATTGATCATGAAAGGAAGTTTGCTCAGTTTGCTTCTAAGGACCCTGTTAGCTCACCATGCATTAAGTGTAACAAACTAAAATCTGACTTGATTGCTTTGGATGAGAAATGTGTGAAGCTAACTAAGGATCTTCTAGAGAAGCCACATTGTGCTTGCAATATGATTGTGGAGAAGGAGAAGCCCTGTGGTAAGGATGAGGCGCTTAGCAAGCGTGAACCAAGCGGCTAGCGATGGGGTGTCCCTTCAGAGTCGGTTTGTGCTTGCACAAGCCATTCTTCCCTCTCTCATTGGTTCTTCTTTTGCTCCCTTACCTTCTGCTTGTCTCTTTCTTCCCTGCTCTTCTTGCACCTCTCTCTTTCGGAGTGTCGGTACCTTATGAACACTCTCGAGAGATTTGTAGGAGGCAAGAAGAAGCTCAATCTTATTCTAGACCAATCTAAGATCTGCAGATTTAATCGAGGTCTAGGATATGACTTCTTTGAGGACATGAGGAAGCATCCACCGCCATGCTCGGACCCATAGCACGTGTGTGATCGAGACTGAGCCGGGGACCAGAAAGTCCATTTCAAGTCGGCGGGCTATGTCGAGGATTTCGACGAGAAGATAATTTCACATGCCGCTTCTACCTCTCGAAGGTGAAGTATCTCGCACCTTCATCGGAAGGATGGACACCTGATCGTCGATGCTTGGTAGCGCCAAGATCGTAGCGTAGAGACCATGTTGAGTCTCTTAGGCGCATTCGTGGTCGGCCCCAGACCTTGAGTGCACCTAAGACCAACACGAGGTCTAGGCTTGTTTCTTCGATGAGTTTGTGCGAAGATCGAGGACTTGGTTTTCCGAGTTTTCGGTTTTCGTCCTCATCTTTGCTTTCGATCGTGACTTCCGTAAATCTGAGGGTAGATCTCATTTTCCTATCGAGATAGCTACATGGCGTGTTCGATCTGTTCACAGGTGCTCCGACTCGCTCCTTCGTAGCAGTTGGACTCAAAGAATGACGAGTCTGCTCTTAGACCTTTTCTTTGTGAGTGTGAGAGGCGTAGGGTAGATAGAGGTCGATCGGGCTTGACTACTTCATCGCTCGGCGTGTTACTCAATATTGGGTGCCAAAATCCATTGATTTATCGATCTTGAGACTTTACTCTGTTTGACTCGGAGTTCACGGGTAGGGAAGGAGAAGGTTTGGCTTGTAGACTCGGTTGTTCTCGTCATATATGACCGGAGACTCCGTTGGTTCTCCTCCTAGCCCGCGCTCGGTGATGAGGCGATCACCTTCGGAGACGCTTCGTCTGGCGGCGTCATCGCCAAAGGTCTTGTCGTATTAATGCTTCTTTTATTCTTAAGGATGTTGCCTTGGTTAGTAAGCTGCAGTACAATTTGCTTTCCGTTTCTCGACTTCCGATGTAGCGGTTTCGAGGTGAGCTTTAAGAAAAACAATTGCAAAATTCTTGATTCTTGGTAGTCCGGTTTGCGGGATTTCTCGTTATGGGAGGATCTTTCGTCTTTGAGTTCTCTGAGTCTTGGCGATCCTCTCGGTGTTTAGTTGCTTCGAGTCCCGATCTCTCTTTCGGCATAGGAGACTTGGTCATATTGGATTTGACCATTTGACCCGAAGTTAGCGACCATGATCTCATTCGTGGTCTGCCAAACTCAAGATGGTCAAAGATCTTGTTTGCACTCCATGCCCAAGACGGCAAGATGGTTGCCGCTTCTCATCCTCCGGTCCAGCATTACTATGACCGATGCAAGACATTGCTCCACATGGACCTGATTGGACGGCAAATCTTGATCGGCGAGGAGGGAAGTGGTATGTTCTTGTTGTGGTCGATGACTTCTCGAGGTACTCTTGGGTGTTTTTCTTAGCCTCGAAGGGCGAGACATTTACACATTTCGAGGTCTTTTTAGTAGGTCAGTCTGTTGAGCTCCGGGTGCCTTCTGAGCGATCCATGATGACAATGGCACGGAGTTCAAGAATTCCTACTTTGAGAGTTTCTGCGGTGAGGCAGTGTAGAGCACCGGTTCTCTTCTCCATCGTCCCTCGGCAAAATGGCGTTGTGGAGAGGAAGAACCGTACCTTGGTCGAGATGGCAGACGATGCTTGATGAGTACTCTACGAGGAAGTTTTGAAATTTGAGGCCATTGCATTGTTGCGTGCCATGTTTGAATCGAGTTTTCTTGGGCACTCTTGCACCACACTTCT
This sequence comes from Phyllostachys edulis, assembly GCA_036346405.1. NCBI lineage: Eukaryota > Viridiplantae > Streptophyta > Magnoliopsida > Poales > Poaceae > Phyllostachys > Phyllostachys edulis. Next base: position 41,116 of record JAYEVD010000337.1, read on the forward strand.
TATGATTTGAGATACGCGAAAGCCAGCGTCTCTCATTTTCGTGTGTTTGGTTGCAAGTGCTTTATTTTGAAGTCCGGGAACCTAGATAAGTTCGAGTCATGTTCTGTGGCGGTATCTTTCTAGGCTACTCGACTTCTTCGCGCTTCTGAGTGCAGGCTGCGAGTCTAGTAGAATGGTAGAAACACGTGAGGTGACTTTTGACGAGGCCGGTCAGGGGACTAGGCGGATATCTCGAGTTCTTTAGAGCATCCGAGACTATCTTTGTGGATGATGAGGACGAGGAGGCGATGGTTGTTTACGATCCAGCTCCTCTTCCTTCCCTTGAGATGCCTTCTTCCACGGCACCTCAAGGTGATCAGCCCTTGCCTTCCGTTTCCTCCGGAGATAGTGGCTCTGTCCCTGCCTCGTCTGCACACGAGGTAGAGGCCACTTCTTCTTCTCATCCAGGACCTCCCCGACATATCCAGAAAAGGCATCCTTCAGAGCAGATGATTGGAGACCTTTTCGAGCGTGTCACACGCTCTAAGTCTGGCTTTTCTCATTTCTGTCTCCATTCTGCCTTTGTTGCCTCTTTTGAGCCCAAGGATGTTTGTCACGCCCTTTCTGATGAGTCTTGGGTCAATGCCATGCATGAGGAATTAGAGAACTTTGAGAGAAACAAGGTGCAGTCGCTTGTTGAGCCCCACGAGGCCACAATATCATTGGAACCAAGTGGGTGTTCAAGAATAAGCAGAGTGAGGATGGGGTAATCATCCAAAACAAGGCTAGATTGGTAGCTCGAGGGTTTTCCTGTGTTGAGGTCTAGACTTGAGGAGACCTTTGCCCTCAGAGCTCGACTTGAAGCCATTAGAATCTCGCTTGCCTTTGCGGCTTCTAAGGGTTTCAAGCTTTACCAGATGGACGTGAAGAGTGCCTTCCTCAATGGCCTTATTGAGGAGGAAGTCTCGTCAAGCGACCTCAGTTTCGAGAACCCCAAATACCCAAACCATGTCTTCAAGCTTTCAAAAAGCAGATGTATGGACTAAGCAGGCTCCCGAGCTTGGTATGAGAGGCTTAAGTCCTACTTGTTGAGTCATGGGTTTGAAATGGGTAAAGTTGACAAGACCTTGTTTATCCGTAGGTTTGGTAGTGACTTTACGCTCGTCCAAATCTATGTCGATGACATCATCTTTGGCGACTCTTCTCATGCTCGGTTTCACGGTTCTCGGATGTCATGAGCACCGAGTTTGAGATGAGCATGATGGGTGAGTTGACTTTCTTTCTTGGCTTCCAAATCAAGCGAGACTCGGAGGTACTTTTCTTCATCAGGGCAAGTACACTCGTGATCTCTGAGCAACCGACATGAGTGATGGTAAGCTGTGTCGACTCCCATGGCTTCTACAAACCTATCTTGACCCAGATGAGGATGGCGAGCAGTTGATCAAAAGGAGTTTCGCGGCATGATTGGCTCCTCTTGTACCTCAACGCCTCGAGACCGGACATACATTTTTCGTGTGTTTGTGCGCTCGTTTTGAGCTTCTCTCGCGTTTCTCACCGCCAAAGTGGTGAAGCGCATCTTCGATACTGCGAGCTACCATTGACTATGGTATCTGGTACTCTTCCTCATCTGTCTTTCCTTGAGAGCCTTCTCGGATGCGCACTTACCGGTCAGAGGATAGATAGGAAGAGCACTTCCAAGCACCGCCAATTTCTTGGCACTTCTCTTGTTTCTGGTCTTCGAGGAAGCGGTCCGGTGTTACCCCATCCGCAGAGGCCGAGCACGTTGTCGCGGCCGATTCTTTGTAGCCAAGTGCTCGATGACTTCGACCTGCGGGACTTTGGGTTAGTTATCGATGGTGTTCCACTCTTTTGTGATAACAACACTGCGATTAACATTGCCAAGAACCCAATCAAACATTCCGGACCAAGCACATCGATATCCGCTTCCACTTCCTTAGAGACCATGTAGAGAAGGGCGACATAGTGCTCCGGTTTGTGGAAGTGACCACCGGTTGGTGATATTTTCACCAAGCCATTGGATAGTTCGAGGTTTTCACTTCTGTGAGGAGAGCTTGGGGTGGTCTGTCCTTATGGATTTGAGTGAGGGAGCTTTGGGTTTCTTGCTTTACTATCTTATTTATGCTCTAGCTCCTTACTATTGCATTGCATTTTGGGTGCATTTGGGATTAGTCCTCCTAGCATAGATTAGAGTGCTTCTTTTGTCTAGTTGTTTAGATTTCGCTCTTATCTTGTGATTCTAGGATCTTCGCTTATTAGTCATTACTTATCTCGCTAGGTTGAGCTCACTCACTTCTTGTAGGTTCTAGCGAGGGTTGGGCCACCCTCGGGTAGACAGGGTACGTGTTTGCTCCTAGGTGTGTTAAGTGGGCAGTTGATAGTCCTAGAGTCATTTGGGGTAGATGAGAGTCAGTCTGAGCCATCGTATTCTCTATATCTTATCTATGCTTTAAGGACTGCCTGTTTTATGTTTTCTTTGCCAGCTTCTCGATTTATTGTTTTGGTTTAAGGGGAGTTCATTTGGGAGCTTCTGGAGCTTAATATTGACATAACTCAACTTGAACTAAAAGTTGCATCTGTTGTTGAGGGGGAGCTGGATCTTCTGCATTTCTAGCATTCTGCATTGTAATATAACTACATTAAGCCTTGATTATTATCCTGCTATGACATGTTTACAATGCTTTACACCTTGCCATGACTTGTGCTTATTTGCTAGATTTATCATGACTTCATATGTGTAGCCTAGCTTTTGCCATGATAAGTTAATTAAAATTGCTCAACTTAAACTAAAACTTGTCATGTTAGCACTCGAGATTAGTCTTTCTTGAGCTATCCTTTTATGATTCATGCCATGTCAAATAAATTTGGGTAGAGTGATGAATCTATATTGAGCCTTAGATTGATTTGTTTTAGATTCTTGATGATGCATGAGTTAGTACAACTTGTTAAAAGGCAAAAAGATCTCTTTGTGCGAAAAAACCGATCTCACCAATTCTCTCCTATGAGACGGCTTGCCATTGCACTTGGCATGAACTTAGGGAGTTTTGGGTGACCTAGACTATCTTCTTAAGCTTATCGCTTGGAGTAGTCGCATAAGGCTTGAGACCTAGCACATGATAAAACAAAAATCTGGTTGGAAACCACCATGAATTTCAAAAGAAAATATGTTTCATGTGTTCAATGTGCTTAAAGCCACAAAAAGTATCATGTACTTTAACCAATGTTTCAATCTTGAGCATAGCACTCTATTTGGTCTCAATTTAAGCTTCTTAGCTACGCTTAGCTTATTGACATGGCTGCATCATCCTTGGATATCTCTAGCGAGACTTTGCTCATTGATGACTTGACTTGCTCACATAATGTACCTCATTTTCAGATTGTCATCTATGTGTACTAGCTAGCTTATACATATCTTGTCATGATCTAGCTAGCCTTTTTATTAAGTTATGGCTTGGTGTATTACATTATGGTCATTCGGATAATCCTCATGGCTCTAAGCGCTAAGAATAATCAAACTTGACCATTTTCATCCATTGACATGTCATATTCTCTCTTGAGCATTCTTGATGTGTTTATTGCCAAAAGGGAGACTAGAGAAGAAAAAGTGCATTGGGAGCAGTTTAGAGCTTTGGAGATCAATTTGCTCTTTCGGTTGTTGCTCTAGTGTTCCTACATCGACATGGTCATTAGTTTCACTCTTCTTCTTTGGACCATGTTGGATTCTTCAAACTCAAACTCATCTTTGCGCTTTTTCGGAGTTTGTCAATATACTCATCAAGGGGGAGATTGAGAGACCATGTGGAGGTCGTCCCGTGTGTGTGATGAGTAATTGACATAGGTTTAGGAAGTCGAGTTTGGTTTGTGTGGTCGGACCATGTCGTTTGCGCGGTGCATTCGATTCGAAAGGTTTGGGCTCTGAATATTTTGTCTGATGCTATTGTATGGTTACAATATGTCGAGCGGTGCTATTTGATGTGTTTCTTGTCTGTGTGACTGCAGGACATCGGGTGGAGTCGTGGCGAGACACGGTGGACCGGACTAGGTGCGAGTGCACCGAGGTCGAGCGGTCGAGATGTGTCAAGACGACGTGGACTCGAGGTGGTTGCGAGGCGTCTTGAGACGAGGAGCGCGGAAGCTTCCGAAGGTGCGGGGAGGCGAAGCAGGGAATTTCACAAGGGCAGCACAAGCGAGCGGCTCGTTGGTTTTAAGCGGGCGAACGGGGTGGAGACCCGTTAGCCATGGGCTATAAATAGGATGGAGGGGCTGCTGCCCAAATTGAACAACACAAGGGTATCTAGGGTTTCCTTTAGTCAAAATAGGCTTTAGAGAGTTTGTTTTGCTTTAGGCTTTAGTGGTTGAGGGTTGTTCCCTGCTTGTTCCCTTGCTTTTCTTCAAGATGGCTGAGTGTTCTTGAGGTTTGAGAGTGGGAGAGGATGAGTTGAAAGCTTCTAATCATTCCTCTTGTTTCAATCATGTATCTCTTTTCTTTTAGATCAATAGGAGATGGTGTTTGTTTTTCTTGGCTGCAGTTTTCTCTGTGTCCGCTTGTCCCATCTGGTTGGTTTCACAGTTTTTGCTTTTCTGTCATGCTTATCGGCCGGTTCTTTTGATGTTCGGCCCGCGCCCATAGAATCCGAGTCTTGGCAGCTGTCTGCAAGATGTTGATTTCACTTATTTCCTACGGCTGCATATTGATTGCTCTTAGCTGGAGTCTGTGCGTGCGGCTGCTAGCAGCATGATTTTAGGAGCTGCTGTTTTTACTCCCTCCTGCGTGAGTGATTTTAGATCTGTGAGTTTTGTTCTCTGTGATTTTGTTTGCTCCTCTGGCCCAAGAAAAATTGTGCGCCTGTGCTGCCCTTGTGTAAAAGTAGCCTGTGGCGGCGCTGTGTGAACTCCAGAGATGGATGTCCCAGTCGGCGGCGTGTAGTAGATCGTCATTTTTGCTTCTTCGTGCTGTGCTGTCCGGCTTATAGCGCCTGCTGAAAAGTAGAACCGTGGCGGTGCCGGCCAGTGGTTCCTTGTGCTCGCAGAAAAGAGAAATCCCAGGGGCAGCTACTGCTCTGCAGTTGATAGCTGATTTTTATCTCTTGCGTGTAAGAGTTTCATCCAATGTTTGATATGATGTTTCAGTTTTTTTATATTTGCTTTGACTGCACTTCTTAGCCTGTCCTGCCCTGTAGAAACCAAAGTTTCTGGTGGTGACCGAGTCCTCCCCGCAAGATACAGATGCCCCAAGGGGCGGCGTGTGTCCTGAGAAAAATCAGAACTTTGGCAGTCGGTTCAGGGTAGAAACTGGAGTCCTGTAGTCAGAGCTCCAGCAAATTTCATTTGCTTTTGGATTGTCCCTTCAGTGAATCACGAATCTTTTGCTTTGAGTATTGATTTGTTAATTGCCTTGGCTCAGGTTTCTTTGTGCATGCTTGTGACTAATGGATCGGCAATTTTTTTTTTTTGCTTGATGAAGTGACCGAATCTCAATTGCAGTGACTGCTACAGTGCATTTTTTCTTTTTGCTCATTCTCAACCATTTTGCATGCAAATTAAACAGCGGTATTTTCAGTTGAATTTTTTACTAGCTGGTCTCTGATTTATGCTGAATTTTTCAGTGTCACATGCGTTCCAGGTTTCAGCAGAATTAACTCTCTGAGAATTACTTTGTTTTGCTTCTTCTTGAAAAATCAGTGTACGTTTTCTCGGGGGCGATTTTAAAGAGAGCGACATTCACCCCCCCTCTGTCGCCATTTCGGTCCTACATTTTTAGGGAGGGAAGGGGAGCGGGGTGTTTAGCTTATTTCACCTTTCCATTAGGTTAGCAGAGTTAAAGTGTTTTGATAAGTGCTACTAGAAAAAAACATTAATGCGTCACTTGCTTCATTATGCAGATGGTCAAGCCAAGATATATAGATATTGAAGAAAATCTGGAACTCAGCCGTGACCCAACACTGACACATTAGCCAGGCCGCAGAACGGAATGGCAGAGACTGTGATTCTTCTAGCCATTAAAAAGATCGGCATCGCTTTGGGAAACGAAGCAGCAAATCAAGCCACTGCTCAGTTTGCAAAGTATGTGACACAGCTGTCAGAGCTCCAGGTCAGAATGGGTCGCGTTACGAGGGAGCTTCGTGTGATGCATGATTTTCTCTGTCAAATGGACATTCGAAACCACAACAATCAAGTGTATGAAGGCTGGTTGGAGGAGGTGCGCAAGGTAGTATATGTGATCGAGGACATGGTGGATGAGTATATGTACCTTGTTGGTCAGGAACACCATGTCGGATGGAGATTCTACCTGAAGAAAGGGTTCAAAAAACCAAAAGCTCTGCTTTCATTAAACAAGATAGCTTCCATGGTGAAGGAAACAGAGGGCAACCTTATACACTTATCTCAGACGAAAGAGCGATGGGTTCCGACGATAAACAATGGGGATACTAGCAGCTCCAGTTACATTGTGCAGAAGTCCCATGATCTAGCAAGCATCTCTCGTTCCCTTGGTGAAGAAGATCTTGTTGGGATTGAACATAATAAACAAACACTTGTACAGTGGTTGGGAGATGATGAGTTGGCACGCTCTGTGATAGTTCTGCATGGCATGGGAGGGCTCGGGAAGACCGTACTAGCAGCAACTATCTATAAAGAGGAACGAGAGAAATTTGATTGCCATGCATGGGTCTCCATCTCACAGACTTACACCAGAGAAGATATTCTCAAAAGATTGATCGTTGAGCTTTTCAGAGACAAACAAAATGTTCTGAGTAACATTGCCAGCATGGACTTGACAACCATTCAAGAGACACTGAAGAGGTTTTTGGAACAGAAGAAGTATTTGATTATATTGGATGATGTTTGGACTCCAGAAGCATACACTGACATTCTGTTTGGATCACTCACTTCAAATCTCAAGGGGAGCAGAATAATAATCACAACACGGATTACTGACATAGCTCACCTCGCTTTCCAAGACAGGGTACTAACATTACAACGCCTATCAAAGGATGAATCTTGGGAACTCTTCTGTAGGAAGGCTTTTCCAGATCATGAGTGTCCAGCGGAGCTTGAGGCTTTGTCAGAGCAAATAGTGGGCAAGTGTGAAGGTTTACCTCTTACAATTGTCTCTATCGGCAGTGTCTTGTTTGTGCGTGATAAGACCATGGAGGAATGGAAATGGATATATGATCAGCTCAGCTGGGAGATAAATAATAATCCAAGGCTTCATCACGTAAGGAATGTCTTGCATCTGAGCTTCATCTACCTTCCTACATACCTGAAAAGTTGTTTCCTATATTGCAGCTTGTTCCCAGAGGACTATCTTCTAACAAGAGAGAAGCTTATACAGTTGTGGATAGCAGAGGGGTATATCGAGAAGAGGGGTGAAAGCACAGTGGAAGAAGTGGCTGAAGGTTATATAAAGGAGTTGGTTCACAGGAGCATGCTTCAACTTATTGAAAGGAACTCACTGGGTAGGATTAAATCATTCCGAATGCATGATATCGTACGTGAGTTGGCGATAGATTTGTGTCAGAGAGAATGCTTGGGTGTTGCATACGAGGAGGGTAAATATGGGGAATCTCTGGTGAAGGATGCACGCCGATTGGTAATACAGACTAGCAAAGGATATTCAAGATCAATTTCAGTGTGCACCGCCTCCGATCTGTCGTCGTGTTGGACTGTAGTATGCCATCATCCACTCTACTACCTTTGATAACGGAGAAGTCAAGATATATGTCGATCTTGGAGTTAAGTGGCCTACCCATCGAGACTGTTCCAGATGCCATTGGAGATCTTTTCAATCTCCGTCATTTGGGCCTCTACGGATTCAAAGGTGAAGCTACTCCCAAAGTCCATCGAGAAGCTTTCCAACTTATTGACCTTTGGACCTATGTGGATCGACATCTGTGAGCCGCCACGAGGATTGTGAAACTAAAGAAGCTTAGGCACTTATTTGCCGAGAAAGTGAGCGACCGTTCTAGGCGAGATTTTCGATTGGGGCGATGGTGTATGCATTCGAGGGCCTTGCCAACATGATAGACCGACATACGCTACATGCATTGGAAGCTCGGGATGAGTCTGTTGGAGAATTGGGGATCTGAGGCAACCGAGAAGCATCGGGATATGGAATGTGAAGAGAGTCTTCTATGATCGCCTCTGTGAGTCTCTAGTTCGAGATCACGGTTTTGTCCAACTTAGATCTTCTGACAAGTGATGAGAATGAGGTTCTCAGGTTGAGCGATTTGGACCCCTGCCTCCAAACCTTCGAAACTAGGTTTGAGAGGCGGTTGGCGGAAGGACGTTTGTGAGTCTCCTCTCTTCCAAAGTCTTGAGGCGAATTTGTATTCATTGGATCTATATTGGTCCCAGTGAGACAAGACCCCCGCCATGTTTGTCTCGATTGTCAAGTCTAACGGATCTATGGTTGACTAGAGCATCTGTGGAGATCACTAGTATTTCTCGTGGGTGGTTCCCCAAGTTGAAGACTTTGGTATTAGGAGACTGCCTAACCCAAGCGGCTAGAGATCTGACAAGGCACCATGGTGAGCTGGAAGAATTAAGTCTTGTCAACCTTAGCAAACATGACGGAGGTCCCACTTTGGCATTGAGTTTCTCATGCCCTCAAATATCTAGGCTTTGCGAAATCACCCTGAATTCTTGGCGTTACTACTGAATGTCCTAGAATTGGCGGTATCTTGATGGCGGTACTATCTCGGGATTGACCATTCTTGGTGACACTAGAGATGTAAGTCGCTCAAGCGCCACTACTTCCTCACACATGATGCGTTGTATTCATTGAGTATTTGTAGTTGCTTTAATTAGCATCTTCATGTCTTATTGGCAGGAAAATCTTCTACAAGGGGACAGACACATGGAGGAGGATCGTCCTCTTTAATTAGTACGCATGCTGCAGTTGCTTCTTACAAACCTCAGCAACTTGTGTTATCAAGGTTTTCCTTACTTGTTTTCCCTATTAGTTAGACTGCTTGTGAATGGTTGCCGTGTCTATTAGGCTGTGATATGGTTTAGACATTCGTGTGCTTGCTTTGTAACCTATCTGGTTATATAACCTTCAAATGTTATGAAAACATATGCTTGCTTTCGCGTGCCATCGTAGATATTTTTGGCCATCTATGTTTGTGTCTTTCTACAGTGTATAATCTCCTAGAAACTGCATCCTGTTTCATTTAGTAAACATAAATTAAACAACTCCGATGCTAGCATATTCAATCATCTGGCTTTGTTTATTAGCCTTTTTTTGGGAAAGCATGACAAATTGGTGCAAAAAATAGAAAAAAAGGGGAAAGTGTGGAATAACTCAGATGCTATTAGGGCCATAAACAAGCCAAGCTTGAGCGAGTTTGAAAGCTCGAGTAGGCTCAAGCTCAAGTAGATGTGAGGAGCGATCATGTTAGGGACGCGTCGTGGCTGACACGGTGGTCCCAGTACGTGCAGGGTTTCGTTGGTTTTGTTAACGTATGTAGGGGTGGGATGATCCTCCTGTTACGTGTATGTGTACGTGCTTTGACCCGAACAACGTGCGTTCCCATCTTGTGTATGTGATGAACATCTTCTACTAGCCTAATGGCACATACGTAGGCCTAGTAATGGGCCAGGGTTTATCGAGCCGAGAGGGTTGGGCTGGTAAATGGGCTAACCTCGGGTTATACCAAATGGGTAGAAATTAATAAAAAAAGGGTAAGGATAGGATTGGGCTAGGATTGAGATGTGCTTGTAATTTTGGGCCGTGTAAGGGCCCAACCTTCCCTCGTAACCCATGGGCAGAATAGGGTTGGCTCACTTGGCTAGTTGCCGAAGCCGAAGGAAATTCTTAGTGAGCACCGCCTCAAGTGATCTCCTCACTCATCGCCTCCTTGGTCGATCAAATCTCCTGACAACCCCCTCGACAAATGCCGCCTACGCCGCCTCAAGTGGGGCCTTGATGAGCGGCACCACCGAAGGGGTGGCGGCAGCTGAGGCGGCCACCATGTGGTTCCTTCCTTTGTTGTGCTTAGGTGGTTCGATTTGGTGCAAAGACTCGACGATTTAGGTGTTCTTGTTTTCTTTGGGGTTTTGGATTTTGGACACAAAGATAATGCGGGTTCTTCTTAGACGGATTTAATGCTTATTCTTAGTAAATAGGGCTTGTGAGACCTAACTCTTCCAATACGCTACCCCGTTTTCTTGTTTGATTCCTGCAATAGACGCGCCGTGCTTAGTGGAATGGAGTAGATCTGATCCGTTTGGGTTTGTTCTTGGAGTGGTCTATCTTGTAGTCCGGTATCCTTCAGTTCTTCTCGGGTTGTACTGATAACTTGCGTGGATTGTTAGTAAAAGTGTCAATTTGATGTCCAAATTCATGACTTAATACTGTATCTATCTTCTTTCTTTCTTTTGAAACGAATAATTGGATGCTTTTCCTAGTTTTAATCATGTTTTCATGTGCTGAGTAATATTCTGTAATCACAATGGAACCTAATTGTTGCTCCCGTTTTATTTGCAGAGTTGTTCAGCGAGATGGATTTCCTGCACAATCAAGGGGAATCATGTGAAAGAATACTATGCCTGAAAGACTTGGCAGAGTTTGACATGATAAAGATTCTTATTCTTCCCTTTTAATGCTTATTACATGTTACTACTTGTAAGATTGCAGAATTAATGTGTGATTTATGCTTGAATTGTAAGATTGCAGAGTTGATGTTGAAATGAGCGAAGTCTATATAATGACCGTTTGTATTCATCTATCTAGTGTGAATACAGGCAAGAGCTGCTTAGCATCATGTCATTCATGCATGAAATGGGTCTATACAATGACTGTTTGTATTCATCTATCTAGTCCATTCCAGTCCATGCATGGAGCTCTACTTGCTCCCGGCAGATATATACATGCGTACACATTGTGGCATCCAGTCCATGCATGGAGCCCATTTCAATGTTAATGCAAGGTGATGTACTCATCCCCGTCGATCCCAGCAAGCAGTATATATCACAGCCAAACCGACGCCCACCGTGAAAAGAACCAGAGCAGTGGCGGACCCAGGACTATATTTTAGGTATGGCGGAGTCATCAGCGTAGACAAAGAAGTATTTTCCAAAAGAAAGATATGGAAAAATAACTCATTAATGAAGCTTAAACAACAATTTGTCATCAAGTTATCGAACATAATAGTTTGAACAAAATATAAGACATAGAACGAGCAACATGTCGAAGATATATGGATCAGTAGTGTCACTATCATCATTTTTCGATATTTCACAGTTAGGATCATCATTTGAGCTACTCATCGATGTGTACAATTGGGTGATAGGATCCTATAACGTTGATATCACATTGTTCAGGAATGGGATTCGTCAACTAGTTTTACACATTTTTTCTCAAAATTGCTAGCTTACAAACCAAACCATTTCCTCCGATAGAGGAAAAAAGGGAGGCATGCAATAAGATCGGACTCACATATGGCAAGCCAAGGATTTAGTTGTGGGTTGGGTGATGCCGTTGTGGCCCGTAGAATTTAGTTTCCATTCCAACTTGCTAAAAGCGACCAGCCGGCCCATCAAATGATGGACGACCCAACTAACCCAAACAGCTTCACCGACCTTTCTTGTTCTTCCATGACGGGTGTCCGACGCATATCTGGGGTAGCCAGGCGGTCGTAAGCTCTAACAGACGTCACAGTCGCCGCTTGACTCCTCCGCTGCTCCGCCAGCCTCGACGCCAGGACCTGTAGGACTCCCTCGCTGTTGCTCGGCAGGGAGCCGGAACTTCAACGGCTCTGCTTGGCAGCGCTACCAGCGATAGCTCTGGCGTTCGCCAGAGCTCACTAGAATGGTGTGGGTCCGCCCCTGAACCAGAGGGCTCAGCTGCTTTAGTATTAATGGGCCGGTCTGAGGATCCAAAATAGGTTAGGATAGGATCAAGTTCTTCCTACTTAAAGAGTTGGGCTAGATTAGGTATAGTCATTGAGTAGAGAACTGAATGAGGGCTAGAGCTATTCCCCACAGTTATGGGGTCAGGGTGGGGTTCGGACTGGGCACTAGCCCATTACTAGGACTGCACATACGTTGATTTATTTGTTTAACACATTTTCAGGTTATCAAGAGCCGAACACGGAGCGCTTGGAGGAGGACGCGGAGCTGCACCTGGCGCCGAACCGGCTGTTGGTGACGGTGGACGGCGGAGACAGGGTGTGCTTGGGCGGGAGGCCGAGCGCCTACATGACGGTGCTCGGCGCGATGCAGCAGATAGAGACGCGCTTCATCTTCAACCTCCGGTTCAGCACACTCACCTTTGCGCAGGAGCAGTGCCATCCCATCCGAGTTGGAGTGATGTACTCTACTCTACTCGTTAGCAGTAACTATTAATAAATCAATCAACTAACCAATTAATAACTAGTGCTTTGCCTCTATCTCTACTCTTGGATTAACGAGAGGTCTATACGCTTCTTTGCTAGTACTACTACTAGTAGTAGTTCACGCGTCACAGTGAGACTTTGTACATGTACGTTGCTACTAGTAGTACACGCTTCTTTGCTAGTACTACTACTAGTAGTTCACGCCTCACAGCGAGACTTTGTACATGTGCGTTGCTAGCTAAGAAGAAAGACTATCACTCGACCGTCTTGGAAACTTCACTCAAGTGAATAGAGGATTGTTCTCACTAGCATTTTGTTTTGGGCCTAAATGGGTCGAACAAGCGAGGCCCAAATAAACGAAACTCCGGATGCAATGCAATTACCACCACTCTGCTGGCCGTGCTGGTCCACCTCCTGAGTCCTGCCTACCACGCCAACCCCGCCGGCTGCAGCCTCCCGCTGGTCGCCAACATGCACGATCTTGACGTCGACGGCGATGGCTTAAACGTCACCTACAGGCTACGGCTGCCCGTGACGCGGCGCCCATCCACTACACATACAGCCAGTGCCGGGACGTACGAACAAGCTGTGGGGATTGTACGGACAGCCCATCCACTGTATTCATAATTAATTAGTCATATTTAATTAATTTGTAATTAAATTAGTCTTAATTAAAGTCGTAGTTAATTAGTTGTAATTATTTTAGTTATACTTAATTGTGCCGCAATTCATTAGCCTAATTGTGCCGCAATTCATTAGTCAAAATTCATTCGCGCAAAGAAAAAACCCCATTGTAGATCAGATGATGTCCAGTTAACTTCCAGTTGTGCATATGGATATAACACGACAACTCTAGAGAGATCGATCAGAGTCTTAAAAGACAGAGAGATACATAGTACCTTCAGTTTGCTGTGATACCAAGAACTAATTAATCCAGATGTTACTTCTATCACACATTCTATATTACTGCAACGTATATACACACTTGCTATCATACTTTTTATTTTGCTCAACAACGTGAAAATAAACCCTGATACCATGCACCTGACAGGACGCAGCGAAACGCGCAAATCGCCCTAGTAGTTATGAAGCTTCAATGTCAAGCTAGCCAAATCAAGGGCCCTAGATTAAGGGTCGCACTAAGGAAAAGCAACGGAGCAAGCAGCGCACCAATAAAAGCGGCCAACGTGCCTTCATTTGTTCAATGGAGTTGAAGTCAGGACAAGCAAAGCTAGCAAACATTGATTTGATATATAGCCACCTCCATCGCATCGGCATCTTTGAGTTCTCTTAGCTATTTTCCGTCATACCCCCTTTCAAGCTTACGTACGAACACAAGGTGTTTCAGCATTTCAGAATTGACAAAGGGCCTTATCCATCGGGCAAAGAAAAAACTTTACTCTACGTTAAATAATTCCACCTAGCTTATTCCCCTGCTCGTCTCGCCCTCCGCCACAGCTTACTCCAGAGCAATGAAACCAAGACACAAAAGACTTGGCCTCTGCTAGTTGAGGTGAGTTGATAATATGCCCCTTCCTCCCTTCTCTCTCTCTCTCATACAAATCTTGGACCCATAAATATCGACAGCCATATCTCAATGATATGGGTATTTTTGTCTCAACAATTCTCTCGTAACATAAATTACAATAGAAATTATACGCTGAAATTTATGTTTTGGGAGCCATGTTAATATCTACCTAAAAAATTAAGTATCAGGATGCGTGCAAAAAAGTTTCCGTACTTTTAGCAACAATATATGTCTTCATGAATATCTAGATTGACTATATGAATTTGATGAGTATATAGATTTTCTCGAGAAATACTTGCATAATATTAAGATTAAATAGATTTTACAAATATATTACAATTGAAGATGGATGTTGAAGTATATTCAATAGAAACTAAAAAGGATGGAGATGGTGTTTGGTTTAACTTTGTAACAGCAAGAACTAGTGAAAAAAATTTCAGCAAAATTTTGTCGGTAACCGGTGGCCAGTAGAACTACAAACCGGCCCAGAAATTTTTGGTTTGGATGAATTTTGTAAAAAAAATCGAATTTGCTTGAATTTTGTTCGAATTTGATGTTTTAAAATTTAAAATCCAAAAAATTCAAAATTAAAATCCGAAATTGGCCGAAATTTTTTCCAAAAAAACCGGTTACCGATGGTAACCGGGCCTATCGCTAGCCTCCAAATTTTTTTTTCAACCAGTGGCAAGAACCTAACCTCCAGCGATGGCAATTTAACCGGACGTGTGATACAGTAGACAGGCAATTAGTGTGTCTGATGCATCAATCCTTTATCTGAATCTCAAGATGCTCCAGTACTTGCTATCTCCTATAGGTACAGATCCGTTTTTGTTCACAGTAGGATCTCATTTTTTCTCTCCAGAAAAGATAGATAGTTTTATACATTCATTGCTGTCCTTTTTAGACCTACAAAATATTTGGAATCAAAACCACCTTTTGTTTCACGGTATTTTTAGCTCATACTTTGTATATCTCCTTGCAAAATATGGTAGTATTTCTTAGGACTGACTCTTGAGTACGGTACTCTTATCACAATTAACTCATGAAAGTACGACAAACTCACAGCAAATGGCTGATGCTGTGATTCTTTTAGCCGTGCAAAAGATTGGCGTTGCTCTTGGGAATGAAGCAATCAACCAGGCTAGTTCGCAGTTCAAAAAGTTCATTACACAGCTAACAGAGCTTCAAGGTAGCATGGGCCGCATCAGGAGGGAGCTCCGGTTGATCCATGAGTTTCTTTGTCGAATGGATGTACGTAAGTATATCTCATCCATACACGCATTGAAAGTAAAAGAGTACTTGATAATACATAAACAGTCGAAAATAAGCCTCAAGGCTAAGTTCTTACATAATGGCCCAATAGGCTTAAAAAAAGTAAACAACAACGAAAGTAAATAAACCAAAAGGTTCTTAGCAAAGCTCAAAAGGAACAACTCAAAATAAACCTTAAACACAGTGGCTGCCTAATACTACTAATGTAACAATAGATTACCAGGGCAACAAATCCAATCTATGCAATTCATTTACTTGACGAATTTTCTGAATAGAGTTCTGTACATCTCTGTGTATATCCAACACGGTATTCTGATGTGCCAAAAAATCGATAATTTGACCTTGAGCACAGACAACTAGAAGTCATTTGCTTGCATCCGTGTAAAGGGTACTGTGCTTGCTAAAATGTGGTTGCTTTCTGCTAAAGCAACAATGCGTGGTTGACTTCTCTTCCCTTCATCTGATTACACCAACCAAGTTAATTAAGAATTTAAGATACAAGACCTAATAAGAGAACACTATTTTACGTCATTTATAAGTCTGACTATTTCAGTCTTAGTTGGGCTAGAGCTGGGCATTGGCACGGCCCGAGCCCACCGTGTTTCGGGCCGCGTCGTGCCATACCGGCTCGGTTCGATCACCCCGCCGTATCGTGCCGTGCTAGTCCACTTCGCCTTCGGCCAGGCCTAGGTACGGTCCAAAGCCCGTCGTGTTAGGGTCGTGCCGTGCCAGCCCAAGCCTAGCCCTAAGTAACTATAGACGTCTGGAAAGACGGCAATCGCTGCCGCCTAGGAAGACAAAGACACTCGTGCGCCATCCACACTCACTCCCCCTCGACATAGCCTCCTCCTCCTCCTGGATGTCGATGAAGAACTCCGCCACCTCTGGTGCAAGGCTATGGCGAAGGGGTGAGAAGAACGGCGACGAGGAGGTGGCTGGAGGAGGCGCGGGCTGGCAATGGCGTGGGGAGAGGAGAGAGAGAGGTGGGTGGAGGAGTGGAGGGGCGTGGCCGTGGGGGAAGCGGTTGGAGCTGGAGGGAGGGGAATCAGGGAATGTGATTAGGGATTGAGAATTTGAGAGCCAGGCTCGGGATAAGGGATTGGGGATAGGGGTTGGGGGAGGCCGAGAGGGATGTTGGGCCATGCCGGGTGGCAGAGGGGGGTTATTGGTTGGGCCAGGCTGGGGTGGGGAGTGATTGGGCTAGGCCGAGAGAGGGAGGGATTGGGTTAGAATAGGAAGGTTAGGCCTATTTCGTGTCGGGCCGGCCCAAACACAGCCTAACTGACCATGCCGTCCAACAGACCGCATTCTTAGGCCCACCACGTGTCGTGCTGTGCCATGCTTAGATCGTGCCGTGCCGACCGTGCAGTTCCAGCTCTAAGTTGGGCCTTCTTTGCTCCTCCTTTTCATGTCTTTTGCCTCAAAGCAAGTGATCTGCACTAACGGCATAAGGAAACATAGAGATATTTGTATGTTGTGGTAGCAAGAAAGTGCTATGAAGACAAAGTACTTTCTTTGTATTTTCTTAGCCTCCTCTGTAACCTTCTAAATGCCATGCTTGTCATTTTGGAAGTATGAGATGTACTTCAGAAAGGTATGAGCTGTAATTGGTAAGGCAAATGACAATGGAAATATAGAAAGAATGAGTGTACAATGTTTGTTTACGTACTCTTGATTATTCATAACTATAATAAAATGCTCGTTATTTATGTCAACTTCTGAACTCTCGTATCTATCATTGTATATTTGTACTGCCAAGCAATTATTATTTCTATCCCACGGCATAATGCTTGCTTCAAGCAGAGAGCACATATGAATCACAATGTTAAGAATTACTAACAAAGGGTAATTATCAACACTACTGTATACAAGGAGCCTTTCTTGTAATATTAATCAATATAGGCGTGATGCTAGATTGCCAACTTGTCTGTTTTAGTTGTTCTGACTGAGACAACATTTGTTTGTTTGTTTTGATGCTGAGCATAGAAAACGTCATCGCAATGCATTAGCAAAGATCATGTCAAATTCTTAGCTACTTACTAGTCCTATGTGGGCAAAACTACTGAGGATTGAGAAGTAGAAAAGCTCCATAGCAGAGCTGCCAGAACATATCTGATCTACAGTGAGGCTTACTTTTGGTATGCATCCTAGTTCACAAAAACAAAGTGTATCGTTGTTTGAAAAATTGTGTTCATGATTACGAACACCAAAAGGCTTTCTGAAGTTAGCTGCAAACTATTGACTCTTCTAATTACTTTCCTTTCGCTGGTATTGATACGTGTAAATCTAGCAAAAATCACGTCCTCTGAAATAAAGATTTTAAAATCTCCTGGTATACTTCTCGGGTGGACGTAGCAAAGTTCGGCAAGAATTTGTTGAATCCCGCCACGAACAGGAACGCTTGTATGGATCCTCCACGTGAATTTTGGATCTTCTTGGGCTTAGTGCTGCTGGATTTGTCTCCCGAACCGAACAGGAGGATTGCTTGATGATTAATTAAAGAAAGAGAATTCCTTGGAACCTGTGCTGCTGCATCGGAGCTTTTGCTTTTGTATGAGGCGCCGACGAAGCGCGCTGTCGCTTGCTGCGGATCGAGGCGAAGAAAGGAGCGGCGCTGGCTGCTGCTGCGCGCTGTCGCTCGGTTGATGGCGACGCACGGACCGAGGACACGAGCGGATGACGACGCGCCGAGAAAACCCGAGGAGGACGCGCCCTCTTGCGCCGATCGAATCTGAATTTTTTTTCTTCGTATCTCAGGCTGTAAAATCTGCAATATTCTGTTACCACATGTTATAAAAATAGAGAAGAAGGAGATACGAATTTTACGTGAAAAATCCTAACGGAAAAAAAACTATAGACACCAACCGACGATGATCACTATACGAGGAGTGTTTACAAAACGTAGGGGGATTATAATGAGGTGTCTACTCTCCCTATGTGTCTTACAAGAGGTATATAAAGGGGTAAAATGATTTAGAGTCTAAGTAGGAATCTAATCCACTAATATAGCATATTTCAAATATTTCCATATTAGAAATTCGGATCACATACATATCACAAATATCAACAGTTGCTTTCACTTGGCAGTTTGAAAATGTTTGTTGTTCCAGTTTCAGTGGTTGACCGGCATCAAGGGAGTTTGGATGATTGATTTGTTCACAGCTTGGCGTTCCTTTTCAGAAATCACATCGAGGACGCTAGCACGGAAACGAAAGGTAGGGCCAAATGTTGACAGATAAAAGGTATTGGCCAAAACTGAGAAAATTTGGCCGCATGTCTCCAACTGCAAATTGTGTTTCACCTGAATGAGGCTGGCAGATATCTTCCTGCAACACAAACTGAAACCCCTCATTTCATTTTTCTCATTTCGCCATTGTGATTGCGAATAGACAAAAACCGATGCAAGTATCTTCTCCGGTGTCTTCCTCTGCTTCTTAATTTTCTTTTTGTTTGCATGCCAAAGACTTCCAAGTCGTCCTCGCTGCTTCTTTTCCGTTTGTTTGCATCGGAAAAACTTCTAAGTCATTGTCTCCGTCAGTTTCAGACTTTAAGTCCGTCTAGGGAGATAACGATGACAAGGGACAGTAGTTGAATAAGTCAAGTGTAAGTCACTTTCTCGGAAACATTTTAAACTATTCTAATATAATAAACAGTTTGGTCATAAACAAAATGCGTGTGTCTATCTCTCTCTCTATAGAGAGAGAGACACACAGAGAGAGAGACACACACATACATATTCTAACCTATAAATTCAAGTCTACCTTTTAAATATTAAAATAAAGAATTATCCTAACCTAGACAAAAAAAAATTAAGTTTGGTGAACCCCTACAAAATACAAAAAACAAAAAAATTCCAATTTAGAAAAGCAACGGAGCAAGCAGCGCACCAATAAAAGCGGCCATCGTGCCTTCATTTGTTCAATGGAGTTGAAGTCAGGACAAGCAAAGCTAGTATCGAATCCACTGCTGTCCTTCAAGTCCAGCTAGCAAACATTGATTTGAGTTCTCTTAACTATTTTCCGGCATACCCCTTTCAAGCTTACGTACGAACACAAGGTGTTTCAGCATTTCAGAATTGACATAGGGCCTTATCCATCGGCCAAAGAAAAAAGTTTACGTTAAATAATTCCACCTCGCTTATTCCGCTGCTCCTCTCGCCCTCCATCGCAGCTTACTCCAGACTCCAGAGCAAACGGCTAGTTGAGGTGAGTTGATAATATGCCCCTTCCTTCCTCTTTTTTTTTCTTCTCTGTGTTACAAATCTTGGAACATAAATATCGACAGCCATATCACAATGATATGGATATATTTGTCTCGACAATTCTCTCGTAACATACATTACAATAGAAATTATAGGCGAAATTTGGGAGCCGTTTTAATATCCACCTAAAAAAGTTAAGTATCAGACTGTGTGCAAAAAATGTTTGTGTACTTTTAGCAACAATATGTCTTCATGAATATCTAGATTGACTATATGAATTTGATGAGTATATAGATTTTCTCGAGAAATACTTGCATAATATTATGATTAAATAGATTTTACAAATATATTATAATTGAAAATGGATGTTGAAGTATATTCAGTAGAAACTAATAATGATGGAGATGGTGTTCGGTTTAACTTTGTAACAGCAAGAACCAAACCTGCAGCGATGGCAATTTAACCGAACATGTGATACAATAGACAGGCAATTAGTGTGTCTCATGCATCAATCCTTTATCTGATTCTCAAGATGCTGCTATGTCTAGTTTCCAGTGCTTGATATCTCCTATAGGTACAGATCCGTTTTTGTTCACAGTAGGATCTCTCTCTTTTTTCTCCAGAAAAGATAGATAGTTTTATACATTCATTGCTGTCCTTTTTAGACCTGCAAAATATTTGGAATCAAAACCACCTTTTGTTTCACGGTAATTTTTTTAAACTCATACTTTGTACATCTCCTTGCAAAATATGGTAGTAGTTCTTAGGACTGACCTGCGAGTACGGTACTTTTATCACAATTAACCTTTTTTAGGTTGTGCTATAGAAGATCTTGAGAAACATACCCAGGCTACCTGTTTGTGCAACCTAGCTGCGGCAAACTCGAGCAAATGGTGAAATTGTGATTCTTTAGCCGTGAAAACAATTGGCATTGCTATCGGGAATGAAGCAATCAACCAGGCTAGTTCGCAGTTCAAAAAGTTCATTACACAGCTAAAAGAGCTTCAAGGTAGCATGGGCCGCATTGGGAGAGAGCTCGAGTTGATGCATGAGTTTCTTTGTCGAATGGATGTACGCAACCGCAACAACCAGGCATATGAACTCTGGGTGCGGCAGGTGCGAATGCTTGTACATGGGATCCAGGACAATGTGGATGAGTATTTGCATCTTGTTGGCCGGAAACATGACACTGGATGGGGTACCTATCTGAAGAAAGGATTCAAGCGATCGGATGTTCTATTCTCTCTAAACAGGATAGCTACATCGGTTAAGGAAGCAGAGGCCAATCTTGAGCACCTGTTTCAGACCAAAGACCGATGGGTTTCGATGGTGAGTGACAACTCAAATTACATTGTTGAGAGGTCCCAGCATCTGGCAAGCATGTCACGTTCCATCAGCGATGAGGATCTTGTGGGGGTAGATGATGATAGGAAAGTCTTGATCACGATGGGCCGGAAGATGGTGGGTCTAACGCCAAATGATAGCGCTACATGGAATGGGCGGGCTTGGTAAAACGACTATAGCTGCAAATGTCTACAAGAAGGCGAGGGGAAAGTTTGAATGCCACGCCTGAGTCTCCATCTCTCAAACTTATTCCAGAGAAGATGTTCTGAGGAACTTAATTAAGGAACTTTTCAAAGATAAAGTGGATGTTCCAACTGACATTGCCACCATGGGTGCCACAGGTCTTGAAGAGACACTGAAGAGTTTTCTAGAGAACAATAAGTACTTGATCATATTGGACGACGTTTGGACTCCAGAAGCATTTAGTGAATTGTATGTGCCACTTGTTCATAATGACAAGGGAAGTAGGCTGGTAATCACAACACGGGAAGGCGATGTTGCCAAGCTTGCTTCCGAGGGACTTGACCTAAAACTGAAAACTTTACCAAGAGACAAGTCATGGGAACTGTTTTGTAAAAAGGCCTTTCCGAGAGATACAGACCATGGATGTCCTACGGAGTTGAAGGATCTGTCCGAGGAAATAGTTGGCAAGTGTAATGGTCTGCCTCTTGCTATTGTATCTATTGATAGCCTCTTGTTTGTGCGTGAGAAAACTGTGGAAGAATGGAGACGAATCAAAGACCAGCTCAACTGGGAGATAATCAATAATCCAAGGCTGGATCATGTCAGAAATGTTCTGCTCTTGAGCTACATATACCTTCCGACGTACCTGAAAAGTTGCTTCCTGTACCGCAGCTTGTTCCCAGAGGACTATCTTCTCAAAAGAAAGAGGCTTATACGGTTGTGGATAGCAGAGGGGTTCATAGAGAAGAAGGGTGAAAGCACACCGGAGGAAGTGGCAGAAGGCTATCTAAACGAGTTGGTCCATAGAAACATACTGCAACTTATTGGAAGGAACTCCTTTGGTAGGATAAAATCACTCCGGATGCATGATATCGTGCGAGATTTGGCGGTAGATTTGTGCCAGAGAGAATGCTTCGGTGTTGCATACCAGGAGGATAAACACGGGGGTGAGTCTCTTGAGGAGAAGGATGGACGCCGGCTAGTAATACACAAGCTAAAGAGTGATATTCAACAATCAATTTTAAGTATACACCACCTCTGATCTGTCATCACACTGGACAGCGGCATCCCATCGTCCACTCTTCTATTTTCAGTATCAAAGAACTCCAGATATATGTCAATACTGGAGTTAAGTGGCCTACCCATCAAGACTGTTCCAGAAGCCATTGGAGATCTTTTCAATCTCCGTCATTTGGGCCTGCGGGGTTCAAAGGTGAAGCTGCTCCCAAAGTCCATCGAGAAGCTTTCCAACTTATTGACACTGGACCTATGTAGATCTGACATACAGGAGCTGCCACGAGGGATCATCAAACTGAAGAAACTTAGGCACTTATTTGCTGAGAAAATTAGCGACCTTTTTGGGCGTGATTTTCGCTGGGGCAGTGGTGTATGCATCCCCAAGGGCCTTGCCAACCTGATAGACTTACAGACGCGACAAGCATTGGAAGCTCAGGATGAGTCTGTTGGAGAATTGGGGGATCTGAGGCAACTGAGAAGCATCAGGATATGGAATGTGAAGAGAGTCTTTTGTGAACGCCTCTGTGCGTCTCTAGTTCAGATGTGGTTTTTGTCCTACTTACATATTGCGGCAAGCGATGAGAACGATGTTCTCCAGTTGAATGGTCTGAACCCCCTGCCTCCAAACCTTCAGAAACTACGTTTGAGTGGGCGGTTGGCGGAAGGGACGTTTGACGAGTCTCCTCTCTTCCAAGCCGCGGGGCAAAATTTGTATTCATTGCGTCTATATTGGTCCCAGCTGAGACAAGATCCCCTGCCGTGTCTTTCTCGATTGTCAAGTCTAACGGATCTATCGTTGACCAGAGCATACAGTGGTGAGCAGCTGGTATTTCTTGCCGAGTGGTTCCCCAAGTTGAAGGAACTGGAATTAATAGACCTGCCTAACCTGAAGCGGCTAGAGATACAACAAGGTGCCATGGCGAGCCTGGAAGACTTAACACTCATCAACCTTAACAGCATGACGGAGGTCCCACTTGGCATTGAGTTCCTCATGTCCCTCCAATATCTAGGATTTCAGGAGATGACCCCTGATTTCTTGACGTTACTGCACGAATGTCCTAGAATTGGCGATGTGCAGTGGTGGTGGTCTCCCCGGGATTGACCACTGTTGGTGACACTAGAGATGTAAGTCGCTCAATTGCTCACACCGTGATCGTGATCGTGATCGGTTCGGTGGACTGATCATTGCTTTAATTAGTATTAGAGACTAGCAGAGAGATCACACGCACATTTATAGTTGCTTTAATTAGCATCTTCATGTCTTATTGACAGGAAAATCTTCTACAAGGGGAGGGACAGATGGAGCAGAGAGATCATCCTCTTTAATTAGTACGCATGCTGTAGTTGCTTCTTCAAGGATTTCCATTTTTCTCTTCTCGTTTGATCAATAAAGGAAGCCAAATGTTTTGGTCCTTCCAAACCTCAGCAACTTGTGTTATCAAGGTTTGCCTTACTTGTTTTTCCTATTAGCTAGACTACTTGTGAATGGTGGTCGTGTCTATTTAGGTTGTGACGGTCAGACATTCGTGTAATTGCTATTGGGCTGTGATATGATTTAGACATTCGTGTAGTGGCTCTATAACCTATCTGGTTATATAACCTTCAAATGTAATGAACACGTATGCTTGCTTTCGCGTGCCACCTTAGATATCTTTGGCCATCTGTGTATGTATCTTTCTACGGTGTATAATCTCCTAGAAACTGCATCCTGTTCCATTTAGTAAACATGAATTAAACAACTCCGATGCTAGCATATTCAGCCATCTGATTTTGCTTATTAACCTTTTTTGTGGGCAAGCATGATGTAACATCCCATTGGGACTGTTTGAGTGTAATTCAAATCTTGAATTTGAATTCAAGTGTTCAATCAAATTTCGCTCAAATTTCAAGTCTTTTCAATCCCCTGGGCTCGGCGCCCAACTCCTTCCCCCGCCTAGCTTACAGCCAGGCGTGCTGCTGCGGTCGTCAGGCGTGCTCCAGCCCATGCCCAGCCGTGCGCCACCGCCTTGCGCATGGCTATGCCGCATCGCACGCGTCAGAGCTTGTCGTGCGTGTTTGCGCCTCACTTGCCCCCCTGGTCAACCTTCTCTCCCTGCCGCATGTGCCGCGCTGCCCGCTTCGTCGTGTTCCAACTCCCGCGCCCACAAGCATCCGCGCCATCGTGTTGCTCACGTCGCCCTCGACCTCCGCGCCACCCCTATGTTGGCACAGTGCCTCGCTGCCCCACCATCAGTGCGCCCCAACGGCCCCTTCAACCCCCTTCCGCTATTTAAGCAGCGCCAGCCCCTCCTCGAGCTCCCCTTACCTTCGCCCCACCCCTAATTGATCTCCTGTCACCTCCATTACCCCCGAGCCGCCACCGAGCCCCTTCTTCCTCCCCTTCTAGACATTTTTGCCAACGCCATCGCCATTTGAGATTCGCTATGCCTTGAGCCGATTGACTGCACCAGGAGCACCCCGAGGACATCCCGAAAGCATCCCAAGCATCGTCGAGCCTCTTCTTCCTCTCCGACGAGCTCTCTGCGTCGCCTACCTCGCCGCCGGGGTTGCCACCTCCCTCAAGACGGATGCGTAGGCAGAGCGCAGGGCTGGGTGGTGTCTCGCTGGAAATGGGTTGAAATTTGGGTTGAAAACGGGTTGAACCCGTATTGAGAGAAATGGGTTGGGTTGGGTTGGGTTAAAATTGCATGTGGGTTAGGTTGGGTTTTAGAGGTGGAGTATTGGGCTGGTTTGGGTTGGGCTGACATGCTACATAAAAGTGGGTTGGGGTGGGTTTGGGTGGGGTTTTAGCCTATTAACACCCCTAAATGGATGTTAGCAAATGAATGGAGAGCTGTTCATTAGGCCGGTAAATACAATTTGGTATATAAGGTAAATATGGTATCGTTAGTTTGACAATTACAGTATTTTTTAAATACAATTTGGTATCGGTAAATTCCAATTTATTTCAGTACGGTATCAATAAATACCACATCTATGAAAGTTGATGCGAACTATGAACGACATAGCGAGTCGGCAACTTAGGGCCTGTTTGGTATGGTTGCAGCTTTCTTGAAAAGCGGCTTCTGGCTGGGTTACAGAGCTGAACGACTGAGCTGAAGAGGTTTGATGTTTGACTATCTGGCTTTTAGGTAGGCTGATTGCAGTTTCTGAGATGGAAAATATCTGAAATACCCCAAAGACAGTTATGACTTGTTTGATGTCGTTTAACGATAATTAACGTAATTGACGGTAATTAACGACAAGTTGACAACGCAATTGACGGTAATTAATGGCAAATCGACAACACAATTGACGACAAAAACTATAGCTCCAGTAAACATAATTGAACTCACCGTGGCTGCTGATACAGATACAATAGAGCTTTGCATAATTCTTGGTATTCATGTTACGCATACTAAGGCTAAGCTACCAAAAAATGTCGTCAGATCACTCGGCCATTTTCTCATTGCCGGACGAAATCCTTGAGCTTGGACATCCACCGGACATACTCCTGGATCTGCTTGGTCAGCATGTAATCGTGGATGAAGTTGGTGGTCGGGAGCTCACTGCAGAACAAATGAGCGACGATGAGCAATGGGCAGAACTGTAATACCATCCTTGGATTCAGAAAATGAACATGCAAAACTTGTGTTCTTACGTGAATCTAGGGCCCTCGTAGGTAGGGATGGCAATGACCCCATTCCTCGTTCCCCGACGGGAAATTCACCAATTAGAAGCTGGGGTTGGGGCTATTCCTCTCCCCACGGGATGTTAATATGTAAATACAATTCCTCATCGGGTGAAGTAGGGCCAGGGTCATTCCCCTACTCCCCATCCCCACTACCCGCATGGGCCCTCGATAACTCTATGACATGTGGGTCACTAGCCCACTACCGTATTGTTTAAATCTTTAAGAGTTTGCTTGCCTATTTGCTTGGGAGTTGGGACACCATCTTTAAGAATATTATTGGAATTCTTCATTTGGAACACTGATAAGCATCGTTTAAATCATTTGGAACACTCATTATGTTGTCTCTATGTGTGTTTGTGTAGGAGAGGTTAGAGATCTAATTTTCAAGTCTTGGTCCCCGTGGGGCCCCGATAACCCGACGGGGACGGGGAACGGGAGAGCATAGCACCCCAGGATGAGGATGGAGAACAGAGATTTTTCCTTCTCTCGGGGACGGGGATGTTCCACCACTCCCCGCCGCAGAATGGTCCCCATTGCCATCCCTACTCGTAGGGGGATTTCTCTTCTCCTTCTGCGTCTGCTTTCTTGTGGGCTTTTATTCGGGGGCAAACGGTGGGTAATTACCCTAACTTTGAGGGTAAATATGGAATAGGGTGGGAAGCCATAGAAGCACTCATGGTGGCTTTTGGCTTCGGCTCATGACGCTGTAATGTGAAGGGGCTTCGGGAAAAAGTGGAGAAGAAAAGCTAGGCGTTTGGAACGTGAGTTATCAATATCAGTCGGTACCGCCTAAGACATACCATATTGTCATCTAAATCAGTACAAAGTAGCCCTATGTACCGTCTGGGTCATCTGGCTCAATGTCTTTGGTCAATACCGGTGGAATTGGTAATATTGTCTATTAAACTATACACTATATTTAATAGTACTACTATATATTTGGAATAATACTACAAGTGATATTTGGTGTGCATATAATTAAACAAATATATATACTCGTATTATATATTAAATCCGAATGGTACACCAGTATGGACCTAAGTACCGAAGCGCACCATTCCAAGAACCAAACTAGTATGGCTCTCGATATGGTATTGACAAGTATGTTTGAATACCGCTTTTTTCTTTTTTAAAAGCCAAATCCATTTTAAACAGACCCTTAAAGTCATAAATTTCTACACTTGACAGCCGCATTGCATGGTCGCACCACCACTGCACCATCCCTAGACGAGCCCCAGGCACCAGCCACCAGTGGCAGCAAGTAGCAGGCCAGCAACATCAAAACATCAATTCAGTTTACACATTAACTCCCAAAAATTAAATCTTCGAATCCACGATGAAATTGAAGGATAAACAAAACAACACACGATCTGAATTGCAGATAGTAGCTGGATCACTCAAACGCCGGCATACAAATACAAACAAAAAAGTTATGAATTGCAATGTAGCTTAGCAACGCAAACCATCTGTTATCCTGTTCCAAAGTGAAGTCACAACAGGCTTTCCTCATAGCACCTAATATACAGATACATACTGACGAATATCGCTCATACCGTATCATATTCCGCATTTTTTCCTTGGAGTCGGAGTTAGACACCTCTAGATAGGGAGACAGTGGAATAATATATATGAAAAAATATGGAACAGGGATTTGATAATGAGAAATCAACGAGACATTATAACGATAACATGATTATTTGACATTAGCACTCGATAAGGTAGTGCACGGAACATGGAAACCCTACCGGCCTTGCTCCTTCCCCATATACGCCTGGTGTGTTGGGCCAAGTGTCAGGCCGGCCCAACCTGCTCCAATTCCTCGTCTCTATTCTTTCCATTCTAATTGAATATTCTGATTTGGATGACATTTGGAGATAATCGAGGATTAATTTAAGAGATACTTAGAGAAGAATTGGGAAAGGGAATTAAGGAATAGGCATCACCAACATTTGATATTACAAATTCGAAGGTGTTACAATATTAATGGAAGGCCACGGGCTTAGTGAATTATCAGAGCGTGGGCCATGTAATTTAATAAGCGCACACGACGAAACGTCTCCTTGCAGTATATCTATGGATCTTATTTAGTAGAGTTGGTTCCACTGGTTACTGCTATGCTATGGAGTATGGACCATGGTGCTTAATTGCTGAGTTGCTCTTTTAGGTAGGTAGGTAGGTAGCTCATGCATGCATGCATACGTACTACTGCACAGGCTGATCGGCGGCGAGCGTGACGTCTCCGGCGGCAGCTCGGCTGGTGCTCTTGGTGGCTCGCGGACGACCTCGGGGATGGTCGTACAGCCCACGGGCTTCTCTTAATTTTGTTCTTTACTACATACAAAAGCTTTTAGGAACTGAGTCTAGCTCAGGTTGGTGGGAAAGTGTAGTACACCCCACCACGGGCTCTAACCTCTTTAATGAATTTGGGTGTCTATTCTACCGTGTGTATCCTAGTTAGCAGGTGTTCGAGAGTTGTACTTCTATTCTAAAAAAAAACATACAAAAGCTTTGGTGGAAATAAAACTTTGTGCAGACGATAGAAGGAAGGAAGGAAAGAAAAGAGGTGATCGGCCAGGCAAAGGGGCAAAGCAATTTGGTTTTGTTTCTTAACTTTTGATTTTTAGGGAGTTTCCTTTGGTCTGTTTTTCGTCAGGTTTCTGGGATATGTTTGGTTTACTTTGTGGAAGCAGGCGCCTAGTAGTATATGTCATACCCAAATTTGAGTTTGGTTTTGACTCGATTTGTCACAAAAAAAATGCTCCGGTTTTGTCATTGACCCTTGTCAATACGCAAAATCGAGTCCTTGTGTCTTGCTCTAAGTGCCTTTCTTGAGATTTTTGCCATTTATGGCGTGGTGGGGGAGGAGCGGATGCGTCTTTTTTTGCTGGTTTCATATCCTGGATTATTTACGCTGGTCTGCGTTTAGTAAACCCTTGTAAACTGGTGTGATTCCGATGTGCTCTGGAGTATCATCTCGGGTGTTGTTGTCCAACGATAATTTTCAACGGCACGGTTGGCCCAATCTCAGGTGTTATTCTCTTTGTAATCACCCTGGCGAGATTTGCAAGCACCTGTTCGTCGACTGTCCCTTCTCGACCGAGGTCTGGGCAAGATTCAGGACATGGAGCGGTATCCAGTTTCCCGATCCTCTCCACTGCGATGTCTAGCTCCCAAGATTGGTGGCTTATCATGAGAAATTTAATCTCAAAACCGCTCCGACGGGATTTTGACATGCTGATCATCCTCGTTCACTGGTGTATCTGGAAGGAGCGTAATGCCAGAATCTTTGAGGGACGCTATCGGCCTAAGACCGATGTGCTCTAGAGTATCAAGGAGGAAATCTTCTCGTGGAAGGCTGTCGGTTGTGTTTCAGCTCTTTAGTCCCCTGTGTGTAACGCGTCGGTGCTACCTTAGCACGGCCGTTTGAGACTGCAAGGTTTTTTTTCTGTTTCAGAGAGCGCGCTCTCTCTCTCTCTTCTTGTTTCCTTAATCTTGTTCTCCCTTTATTAATATATTTAGCCCCTAAAAAGAAGGTTATAGCTAAATGAGAGTACTATATGACTCATAAATACAGAGATAGTTAACTAGATTACCAGTAGCGATATGAACACTTCGCCACCTTCCTCACATATCTCAAGGCACCCACGGCGTGGCTGAGAATTAGACAAAAAAATGATGATGCCAATCAAGAAAGGCAAAAGAAACAAAGAAACCTTTTTTAGGGTGGATTATCACAGAAACCAATGTGGTGAAGTTCATGATGATTATGAAGTTTTAACAGTGGAGATACCTTTTCAGGGTTATTATCATAGAAACCCCAGGGACACCACTTTCCAGATCCTCCTTCACCTTCAAAGCTCTGATCTTAAACTGTCTGCACTAGGTGCTGAAGAATTGGATAAAGAAGCAAGTGATAAGAGGAAACTACAAGCAGAATTGCAGAAAGAGTTATTCAATCCAATACAAAGACTAGCATGACATATTAAGATTATGGAAGGCTAGACAAGACTTGTAGAAGCATTCAACCAGACAAGGAGATTAGAGAGTATTCTTTCCGATGTGCAATGTCAAAATAAGTTTGTTGGAAACGGATTTATTACAAAACATAATCAATCTTCAGTGTAGTCTCTAAAACAGAAAAAAAAACAGCTTACATGACTGAGAATACAAATAGTTCTTTGTTCTGACACATGGGCTGAAGAATGTTTCATTTCGCAGTAATTTGTTGCAACTTGCGACCTTGTTATTGGGTTCAATGCTAATGCAATCCTCTATTTTCATCACCTGTTATAGATAATTTTCCCAACTAGTTCCATGAACCACAAGGCAAAAGGAACACTTCATTACAGTAAAAAATACATTAGTTGAGCATAGTGAATACAAACAGATTGGGCTGATGTTAAAAGAATTGTTTGCTTTGTCCTATGTCAATGCAAGCATTACTATATTACTCTACACAAGGCAAAAAGCAAGAAGCTTAAAAACTCTTACACTCCTTTCCATCAAAAAACAGTTCAAGTTTTACCTATAGTCATAAACAATGGCTGCATCCACCTAACTAAAAACTCCTAGTATCCTACATTAGGGATCATAAGAAAATTCCTCAGATCAATCGGCAGGGAGCGAGAAGGGATGGGCCAGGAGCGACGCCGCCGTGGAGGGGAACGCCGTCCTTGTCACGGCCGGGGAGGGGGTCGTCGCCCTCGTCGCGGCCAAGGAGGAGGGGCGTCGCCACTGCCCTAGACGCCATCGCCATCTAGGGTTTCTCTCGGCTGCTGTGGCCTGTGGGGATTTGGGAATCGAGAGGTGAAATGAAACGAGTGCGAGGGGATGGGGTACCACATATTGTGGGTAATTAAACCCAACTCCTAGTGGTATTTTGTTTTGTTAGTCCACTGCTTCCCACTTGGAGTAAGGTTTCACCCACTCCTAAAAATTGCACTACTAGCTGCTCTACTCCTGGTTGCTCCAACTCCAAAAATTTTGTGGAGTTATCCCGTTTAGCACAGCTCCACCCACTTCATCTACGAAGCTAGAAGTTGGAGCCATACCAAACATGCCCAAATATGTAGTACACGTGCTGCAGTTGTTTCTTCAAGGCTTGCGATTTTCTGTTCTGTTTGATGAATAAAGTAAGCCAAATGTTTTGGTCCTTCCAAACCTCAGCAAGTGGTGCTAATTTTCAAGATTTTCCTACTTACTTGATTTTTTACAACTAGACTGCTTGCGAAATTGTGGTGCCTATTTCGGTTGACTGTCAGACATTTGTGTGATTGCTATTGGCTTTTGATATAGTTCAGACATCCATGTGGTTGCTACCATGGAAAACTTTATCGCCGAAATTTCACCGGTCCGGTTACCGGTGTTATTGGTGAGGTCCGACAAAATTTCACACCGGGCAAATAATTTCGAATTTATCTAATTTTCATCCAAATTCAAATTTTAATTCAACAGATAAATTTTGTGTTTACATCTGAAAAATTGAAATTTCAATTCAAAATTTTCGTCCGAAACTTCACCGAAATATCCAGTACCTGGCGGTTACTGGTTCTATCAATGGGGTTCGATAAAATTCTCCAACTAATATAGTTTTCCTTGGTTGCTATACTAAACTTATCTTATTGTAACATTGAAATTATGAGAACTTGTGCTTGTTTTCTCGTGTCATCTTATGTATATTTGGGCATCTGTGTTTGTGCCTTTCTACAGCTTAGCATATAATCTCCAGGAAACCGCAATCTTATGTTCCATTTACTAAAGATGAATTAAACAACCCGATGCAATATTCAACCATCTGATTTATTTATTGCCATGTATATTTTTCTTGTGTGGGTAGGGATGACAAATTGGTGCAGATGAAATTAGTACGAAATTAGTCGGGTGTATCAATTAACACCCTGGTTAAGGTCAGCAAATATCACATCAACACTCAGGCCTTGTCCTAGCCCATCCATGTGGATGAACAAGAAATTTAGTTCAAATTCCCGACTCATCCACTGAGTCGGGATTTTGGCCCAACCAAACAAAGCCTCGTGAATCTCTGTGATGCATCTGCAGTTGATGTACCGGCCTGCGTTTCTTATGTTTCTTTCGACGCTGGGCCGTGACCTTGCAATTTTCTGCTTCGTTTCGACACTCCACACCACCAGGTAAACTTGTTGTCAAAGATTGGAGTGCAGTATGACCAAGGTTGTCTGGATCATGATACGGACGATGAGATCATTTGATCCTACGGAGCCGAAATGACACAGATCAGTATGTGGATCAAAATTTCATAGAATCATGATCCTAATGGTAGGATCGTATAAAATCGGGTAGAATGATGTTGACAACAAACTATATCAAAGATATAAAATTTGATATCACATATTGCTAATTTAAGTTGCAATAGTTTATTTTGCTTTGTTTGTGCTGTTCTAAGGTAAAAGGTATTTTCATTAACATATTGGAGTTTTAAATTATTATTTTATTTTAAAACTAATCAAATAAGGTTTAAAAACAATCTTAATTGAATGTAACATGGAGAAGTGTACCCAAATTTACAAAATTAAATTCAAAATATTCAAAATTTACTATAGGCTTGCATATTTGAAAACATAATTCAATGTGTATACAAAATATACAAGCTTTTAAAAATCCAATAGAATAGTGATTCCACAGTCCGATATCGTCAAACGAAAAACGATCCCACCGTGTCATGACAACCTTGAGTGTGACTGCTACTTCTACTGTGCTTTACTTGTCGTGCTATACCTGTTTTTACTACTACTACTGCCGCTGGAGTCTGGCTGGGGTGCTTGTGAATTAATCGCGCGCATTGGCACGCCGTGGCCGTGACTGCGCTCTGTTCGGCCATGTGTGCCTGATTCTTTCCCCAACATCCCCCACCCAATACAGTGAATCACTCTGTTCGGAAAGAGTGACAGAAAGAATTATATTGAACATGAACGGCCATGTGCACAGGTTCACAAAAAGATTCCAGCAAATTGAAATGATTCTTGCTTCCCGAATCATATTTCGGTAACCATATCTAGCTTCTTTTGTGATTTCTCTCTGTTGAATGTCTAGGTAGATACGATGGTCAACGAAAGCACAACAGCAAGAAAAATGACAGCACCTGTTCCCATTGAATCAGAAATAACCCACACAAGATCCTACTGGATGAGCTCTAAAGGGCACAAGTTCAAAACAATACATCCTTACTTTCTGAATCATCTTTCGGTAACCATATCTAGTTTCTTTTGTGATTTCTCTCTATTGAATGTCTAAGTAGCTACAATGGTCAACGAAAGCACAAGAACAAAAAAAAATGACAGCACCTGTTCCCATTGAAGCAGAAATAACCCACTCAAGATCCTACTTGATGAGCTGTAAAGGGCACAAGTTCAAAACAATACATCTAGCTTTTTTTTTTGTGATTTCTCTCTATTGAATGTCTAAGTAGCTACAATGGTCAAAGAAAGCACAAGACCCAAAAAGATGACAGCACCTCAAGTCTGGTTTCAAGATTTATTCATTCAAATATTAGAGAACGGCTATCGAAATATAACCATAAAAACAAAGGCAAGACACGACACAACATTTGAGCATAAAGTGTCAATCAATAAATAGGCTTACTAATGAATTTGAGAATAAAGCGCAAATCCATAAATAGGCTTACTAAGGCTGGTCTCAATGGGTGGTTTCTTACTACAGTTTCTTATTGCATGAAAAGCATTTAGATACCACATTTTCAATGCATGGTATCCTAGAGTATGGTATCCTAGACTTTTGATATAGAGTATTTACTAGTATTTCTACCTAGGATATCGGTATGAGTGGTATCTAAATAAGATACTACCGCTTCTCTTCCTTAATTATACGTTGTCACATCGATTTTTGCCTATGTGACAAATTTTAAAAACTTCTAAGGTGAAGCATTGGGACCAGCCTAATAAACTGGCTATATGAACTTGTTTATTTCAACAATCTAGTCTTGTAAGCAAGAAACCTTATTAAGCACAATAAAGATGCAAAGTTGGGTAAAAATACCTGAAGAATCCACCCAATGTATTTAACATTATTGGCATGCTGATTAATATAAAGGTCGGCCCACCGAGGCTGCATTATATATGATATAAAGCAAAAGCTGTAAAATATCAACATAAGGACAAAAATGTACAATGGAGTACTAATCTTTTATCTATGTGCAAAACCAGCGGCAGCCTATCATGTAAAAAACTGCCAGAAAATGGGGTACTCCCATGTCCGGACATATTTGGCTGCAGTGGCACTTCCATGCTCTGGCAGTTTTGGAACTTTTTGTTTGTCTCCATCTACAATAGCAGCATGATCACAGAAGTATGGTTATATTTCAGCCCGCACTTCAGCCGAACAAGAGATTGGCTAACCTACAACCCAATATTTCAATTTCCAACCAATCGAGCATCAAAATCCCAAACTAAACATATAGACACATCAACCAGCTTCAATAATGTTGTCAAGTACCAAAGGAGTCACAAGACTTCCATGACTCCAAGAGATACCCACGAGAATTACAGAACTTACACAATTCGTTAAGCCAAAAGAACCACACAAAAAAAGGAAACGCTAAGCTAATGCAGCTCACAGAATGATAGGAGCAAACACAGCCATCTAAACCTCCATGCAGATAACAAAATCACTTATTATCCACTCTTCCATACCATTTGGTGCGAAGATTTCTTCAGTCCAATATGTACTGCGAACTTCTCTAAGCGCAACCTAGTCCTGACCCCTAGGCTACGGATCGGGCAACATAATTAGGCGCATTCCATGTACTAGAATGCTAAAAATTTTAGCAACGCCAGATCACATCACCCCCAATCCTAGATTCGACAGCTACTTCAAAAGGACAATTCCACCTAAACTCAGATCACACGCAAGGAAGGTGTGCCTTCCTCTCAGCGAAATGGAACCGCCTAGAGGACTCAGCCCTGCACCCAAACAAAGGAACCTTATCAGTAAAACGGGAGGCAAACCGAAGAAATCCCCAAAGTGAAACAACAACCCAACACATCCACAATCAAATTAGTAGAACGGTAGGCAAAAACAACGAATCCCCATAGAAAAAGAACAGCCGAACACATTGCCAACATGGTAGGCATAAACAATTAATCCCTAGAGAAAAAGAACAGCTGAACACATTCCCAACTAAAAAAAATCGACCGGCATGGTCCCGTGGAGGAAGATCCGGTAGGGGGTGGAAAACGTACTAACTAAAATCAAACAAAATCGGCCGGTATGGCCCCCATGGAGGAAGATTCGGTAGGGGGTGGAAAACATCAGAGTGAGGTTGGGTGGTGGCGGAGGGGAACAGGCGGCGCCGAGGGCACCGCTGAGGAGTGGAGCGCAAAAAGAGCGAGGAGCGGCCACCGAGAAGGAAGTGCGCTCCGGATGCGATGAGGAGATGTGCTCCGGACGCGAGGAGAATTCAAACCGATGGAAGCGAGACCGAGGAAGACGAGACGGAAGAAGGTGGGAGCGCTCCGCCAGGAAAGATCAGACGGCGGAGAAGGAAGGAGGAATACCATCATACGGCCGAGAATACGAAGGAATCGCAGGCAAGTAAAACGCAATGCAAATTGGACCAAAGCTCCACGATTTAACCGATGGGATATTGCCTATTTTGGTTGTGACTGTTTAATAAGACACTTGCGTGATATTGCTCGGACATCCATGCCATGCTGAAGCTTTCCTGCAGTTCACGCGCAGCAGCTAGCCTAGAGATGTTATCAACACGTGCTTGTTTACTTGTGCCACCTTATATATCTTCGAGGAATCGTATCCTCCGCCTTTCTACTGCGAAAGGGGAGGTATACAGTACCACGCCCTAGTGCTAATCTTGACTATTGGATCTAAAATAAACAGCTATATATGTCTTACCTCATCATAAATTTGCACTGTACTTAACTGTGTATCTAAGTTGTTGAATATGGGTGATTCGTATCCTAATCTACTAGAACTTGAAGATGTGTTCCACAATAATAGGATTAGGATTCCTACTTCATTTTGGAGGAGAATTAGGGAACACTATATAAAACCCTTATGGGTGGTCATGAAGAACACAAGTCACAAATCAACTTAACCAAAACAAAGAGGTGCACGGGAGAATTACATGCTAGGCTCAGTACTGATTCTTGCATATGTCAAGGATTCAAGGGACCAAAAAGGTTCGAGATAGTTATGAGAGTGACAATTTCTTATGCTCTTTTAAGGTTGTGCTTAAGGAATTGATTTTTTTTAATAATCAGTTTTTTATTTCGAATTACAGAAATAATACTACCTTTTTTGACAAAAATAATCATTTATAGCTCAACGATTGGGCGACTTAGGCTAGTTGCCCAACGGGTGAGCGACAAGTGTCAAAGTCGCTTAACCGTTGGGCGACTTAGGCTAGTCGCCTAACGGGTGAGCGACAAGTGTCCAAGTCGTTTAACCGTTGGGTGATTGGTCCGTTCGCCTCTTAGTCACCAAACGGTGGCGCGATTAGGATACTTATCGCTCACCGCTGGGCCATAGTAGCCTAACCGTTGCGCGACTAGGACACCTGTCGCTCAACATTGGGCCCTAGTCGTCCAACGGTTAGACGTTTATAAGGCGCGCGCTCGATTTTTTTTTAATAATCAGTTTTTTATTTCAAATTACAAAAATAATACTTTGCGAAAATGATGTAGAAACGATGTTAATTTCACCCACTCATTACTGTAGCATAATACTGTACACTACTGGTCCAGACTGTTCGTTGGCGATTGGACGGGCAAGATTGGCCTTAATGCTCATGTACTGTGCTCCCTGCTACCGCAGAGTATCCGCGTCCCCTACATGGTGGTCTGTTCGATTCACTCCCTTTGTGCAAATGAATTGTTCCGTTCTCTGTAGCCGAAGGAAATGCCGTCTCCTCTGCGTTTCTCGGCTGTCCTCGGCCAAACATGTGCCCACGCATGGCTCTGGAATTTCCTTGCCGTGCTCGGCTAGCGACGGATTGACGGCGCGTATGTCTCCGGAGATCTTCCGCGCCCGCCCTACGAACGCAGCGAAGTGCGTTTTCCTGCCTAGTTGAGTCGAAATGTGGATGGATCGTCGACGAGGGGATTGGTTGGACACTGGGCTGGTCAGTCCTCGTTGGTTGGAGGTACTGGGCCGGCCTGACTGACTAGCCTGACTGTTTCCGTCTTTCTTTCTTGTTTTTGGTTTTTTGAGCTGGTGAGGTCGTGCTGGGAACTAGTAAGGATTGAGTTCACAGTGATGAAGGGCCATCTTATCTTACCTCAGAGAGAGAGAGAGAGAGAGAGAGGAATCGAAGGGAGACGTGCAATGCAACTGCAATCTCGCACTCGCAGTAGAATTGGATCAGAGTAGGAGTAGAAAACAGCGTGAGGAATGGATAGGTAGGAAAAGAAACGCTACTGGTACGTTGTTGTACTGCCACACGCAAAGCCACTGCCACACGCAAAGCCACGGCCACGTACGTACGTGGTCGCACCATCTCCATGCATCGTCATTAGCGGTGTCTCAACCGGCCCTCAGGTGAGCTGCACCGCACGGGCATCGTGATAGGACCAAGCATGGCAGGCTGCCCGTCAAAATCGGCGAGTATTCTTTTTCTTTCGTTTCCTGAAACCACTCGTCTCTTTCTTCTCTGTCGCCTCGTCTTCTCTCCTCACCTAGGCTACGGACACTACTCCTCGAGATGTGCACTCAGCGACACAAATCAAAGCAGCGTATCCCTAAAGAAATGCACCGTTATATACAAAATTAAAAATATTTGCCTTGTCGCATACTTTTTCTTCCTTCTCTTTAACAAAAGACAGAGCCTTGAGTAAAATATCATGTTTCGATTCCCGATACTAAAAATAGCATACCCTCGAACGTAATAATAAAAATAACATTCATAGTCATACCATGTGTCACGATCTCAATCGTGGCATGTGACGTGCTACGCTTACAGAACGCAATATGTGGCCTGCCACGCTCTCAGTCGGTGGCACAAACGTGCACAGACCACTGCCACGTTGGCTCACGTCACTGCCGCGGACTGGCAGAATCGCCATTAAGAATAGAAAAAAATGGAGTAATCAATTCATTAATCGTTGGTGGTAACCACCTGACCACCACCATAAGCAAGCGAAGCGGAGCGCTATCTGTATTTGAAAGGGAAGAAGCACAACGGCTGGCTTCAAATTCTTCTTCCCCTTCATTTCATTTCCAAGCGCACACGCCCCGATGCTCCCCACGCACTCCTCCTCCTCGCCGCCGGATATGGCCACGCGGCAGCAGCGGAAGTTTAAGAAGAGTTCACCGTGGAGAGTGATCTCGTGCCATGGTAATTTCGGTTCCCGCGCAATGAAGTGGAAAGGCAGCTATTTCCTCGGGCGTACAGATTGATGGTGGAAATTCTGAATTTACCTCTGTTTCGAAATCCATCCAGCCCATGGATCCTCTCAGGTGTAACTTGCTCCATCACACCGTCCACTCTAGCATCCTGTCCTGTACACCGGTGCCATCTGGACTCATCGAACATGCTGTCCTATGAGTGGAATGCAATTACAAATGCCAACTACTACATATGATGTGTTCATTTGGCATTCGTATCATGCAGTTTTGATTCTTGTCGAGGTACTTCATCTGCGTCCAACGATTAGGATATTATTTGGGCCGAACAAGCAAGCGTAAAAATATCTGTTTGGCAGGGCTACTGAGCCAGGCTGTTTCCCCCGGCCCATTCAGGAGAGTTTTAGGAGGCGCCGTACCCGTACGCCGTCGACCAACCAACCGGCTGCCACCGTCGACGAGCGAGCAGATTGAAATCATCCAGCCAGTCACCATCCAATGCCGCACCGGCTTCACCGGCCGGCTGCTCCACCGCGACAAATACATACAGTAGCCACCATGCAGATGCGGACTCCACACGTCGCCGACCGGTGGGTACTTCTCCCGCCGTCGAACGGCGGACCGTCGTGCCGCCGTTACACATCTGGCTCTGGCCGCCGCCACGCCACAGTGGATGGTCGGCACGCGGCTTGGCGACATCGTCGTCGACACAGGTTATAGATAGGTAGGTAGTCGTCTTTTCTAATTTGTATGCCTTGATCATCTTCTTGATTTCACGTTTGATCGAAACCTCTGAAACCAACCAGGCATCTATCCAAATTCGTAAGCTGGGAGATGGAGATTTGCTTCACAATTCAGGTGCCTACCACCCGCCCTATCACACTCCAGAATTTAGAATAGACTAACTAGTAACTAATCATGCTCCAAAGCAATCAGTCTTATATGACATACAATCGACATCAATGTTCTGTCTCTCTTGTCATCAAAGTAGCACCTAATTCTGAAATTTCATCGCTGGCTCCAAAATTCGCGAGCTATAGCACGGCAAATATGTCTGAAACATCGTCATTTCTAATTTGTATGCCTTGATCATCTTCTTGATTTCACGTTTGATCGAAACCTCTGAAACCAACCAGGCATCCATCCAAATTCTTAAGCTGGGAGATGGAGATTTATTTCACAATTCAGGTGCCTGTCCACCCGCCCTATCACACTCCGGAATTTAGAATAGACTAAGTAATTGCCGGGTCCGGATTTCCATTCATTCCCTGTGTGTATACCAAGTTAATCTCATGCTTCAAGTAAAAAAGTACTTAATATTACATAAACAATGGGATATATAACAGGCCGAGAGGCTGATGAGTCTAAAAGAGTAGATAACAGCGGAAGATAAACAAACCAAAAGGGGTCTCTATGATTTTTCACATGCAATCGGCTAGGGCTACGACCTAGTTATCGTCATCATCTTCATTTCCATAGCCAGACGCATAGAAGTATCCATACACCGGGCCTTCAGTATTGTAGTCCGAATCCACATATTTGAGCAACAATGAGTACAAATGTACTTAGCAAGCCCTCACAGCAATACAATTGTATAGATGCATGACTTGCTAAAGGAGGGGTCTTATCGTTATTTTAGCATAAAACATGTTTTACTCAAATACTATAATTATTTTCCAAACCTATGACCTGGCCATTTTAATATAAAACCAAAGTGTCATTATAAAATCAAGTTTTATCATAAATCAGGGTTCCAAACACGCAATATTATCCAAGAGGTTCCATTCATATTTATCATCGCTACAACTATTTTTCCCGTAAACATATCCTCTTTTCGCGCTTTTTTTTAACTAATCGGGTATGGCTTTCTTCAGAATGCCCATAACGGGACCGGGGGGGCATGGCTATTCAAATAGAATATGTATTTTGCAGAGGTTGTACAACTTTATCACAAGGTACTATCAACTCATAATGTCGGCAATGACACACTTCCTTAGGTGTGCGACGAAGACGATCATAACAATGTTTTTCCAATACTTAGTTCTGACACTTAACCCGCTTCGTGGGGAATACCTCAACACTGTGATAGTGAGTGTTATGGGGCACCCCCAGAACACTCTGTTGTGGGACACATTTTCAATGAGGGACCCTCTGTTGTTAAGGAGTCTACTGTCCTTCTCAACGATAGAAATCGTATATAGATCCACCTGCTACTGTGTGCGGGGTCTATGCCGGAAATTGAGCAAAGTACTTGGCTAGGTATATCATGTACTAGACTTGTGGTTGCACGGTTCATTAGTTTAGAAACATGGCACATGATTCGGTCATTAATCGACTCAGACGAGACAATCCACAAACCCAACTCTCGTGCATTCCTCTGCACCGATCTCATATCATCCACTCGCCCAAGTCTCCACTATTTTATAAAATGTTCTCCTGTTTCCAATGGTAACCCACATTACCACACTACGATTCAAATTATATCCCAAGTATTGTTATGACAATGTTTGTGTCATATTCAATTTAACCCCTAAGCAGTGTCTAAGCACAACCATTAGTCATTATCACTTATCCAAGGGCAATTAATTAATGTAATAATTAGCCTGATGTGACACTGTAAATAGATTATCAACCGTCAAGAAAGGGAATAGTATATAACAACATAGATCATAGCTAGCTATTGTAACATCTTAATTTTTCCAAATCCTTTTTCAATGTGTAAAATAAATCGAAACTATTTTATTTTAATGTAAATTCCAAGTTTGGTTCGGTTGGAGAGGTTTGAGTTGTTGAGACCTCCTTTTGGTATGCTCAGTAGACCTTCCCTTAGCATATCTTCTTCGGATAAGTAGGTTTAGACCTTCTCTGTGGTCTAGACCTCCCCAGTGGCACGTGAGGTTATGCCTCCCTTGAGGCTTGGACCTTTCATCCCTTGGACGTAACCTTACGTCCGGGCCTGTTCTTTTGAATTTGGTCACTTGGACCTCTTTGTTGGTTTGAATC
Source organism: Phyllostachys edulis (assembly GCA_036346405.1). Classification (NCBI taxonomy): domain Eukaryota; kingdom Viridiplantae; phylum Streptophyta; class Magnoliopsida; order Poales; family Poaceae; genus Phyllostachys; species Phyllostachys edulis. The sequence continues at coordinate 82,023 of JAYEVD010000337.1, forward strand.
TCTTAGGGTTCAGACCTCTTTTCTGTTCAGACTTCTCTTAAATCAAGACCCGGTGTTGCCTAGGCATTTTCCTATGTCCAGACCTCTCTAAGGTCGGGACCTCCTTGTGTTCCAGTAGACTTCTTATATGCCTTCGGACCTCCTAAGTTCATTTGAACCTCTTGGCATTTCTTCCTGACCGAAAGGACTTTCTGTGGGCTCATCCTAACCTTACCTCATCGGATTGGAGATCTCCCTTGAGTTACTTTGATATTTGCGATTCCATTTGGAGCTACTATGGGTAGAACTCCTCTGTGAAATCCCTCTCCTTGGAACCCCTCCGCATGGACCTCTCTTGTACTTAATCTGGCGGTCCAGACCTCTTCCTATTTCCAATCCAAAGGTCTAGACTTCCCCGTGCGTTATATCCCTCTGCGGACCTCCCCTCTGTTTTGAATCTAACGGTTTGGACCTCCCCTCACTTCCGATCCAAAGACCTAGACCTCTCCTCCACGTTTGATCTTGGCCGCTGGACCTCCCTCTCGGAGATCCAACCGCCCAGATCTCAACTTACTCTTAATCCTAACCACGGGACCTCTTGGAAGCTCTTTGGACCTCCTGTCCAAGACCTCCCCGTGGCTTCTTAAAGCTGGCTCAGGACCTCGCTGTGCCCAGACCTCCTTTGCGTGTCTGGACCTCCTCAACCTTTAGACCTCCTCGAGGACCTCTCCTGCGGGGCAAGATCTCCCCTTTTGACCCGACTGTTTCTAAATTGACTGGCCCCACTTGTCAGCCTTGGTCATTCTCATTTCCTCCGCCACGTAAGTATCTTGGGCATTTAATGCAAGTCCTGTCACATTAAATGCATACATATACGTGGTGTTTACTTTGAATGTGGTCACTTAGTTGTACTCTGACATTTTTCTTTGTTCCTTCCCATAGCATCATACGTGTCTTTTCTTGTACCTTTTACCCAGGGTGGTAGTGACACCTGCTCTGTCACTCACTTACCTTCACTACTACGTAAATGCTAATATCGGCCGCCGATCACGACGGTTCATCGAAACCGTCTGTATTAAACACAATCTCAAACGGTTTTTGTTACCCACCGTCTGTGTTATTCTCCGCGCTAAAAACCGTCTGTGAAGATGTCATATCACAGACGGGTGATACTTCACAGACGGTTCCAAACATGAACCGCTCGTGATATTACCCAATATCACGAGCGGTTTTTAGTTAGAACCGTCTGTGATAATTCATGAGCGGTTCCAAACATGAACCGTCGTGATATTACCCAATATCACAGAGCGGGTTTTGTTAAAAACCGTCCGTGATAATTAACTCATCACAGACGTATATATAGCTCCGCCTCCCCGGCCAAAACAGATATAGTCTTCTTGATCTCCATCTCTGGCGCTACGATAGGTCCATCGCCGTTCCGTGCCCAGTTTGAGTACATCGCCTCACCTCACTGAGCCGGCTGGTCCATTTGAGCTATATATTGTCGCCGAGGAGCTTGCCGCGTCGCTCTGTTCACCGATCGGCGACCCACCGCGCCTTGGACCTTCCCCGACTTTCATTGACACCTTCCTCGTGATCGAGGTGAGATCTTGAAGCATAAGCATCCTTTAATTTGAGTAGTTTGAGCGCACGCCAAATCGCTAGTTTCAGCGCCCATGGGACATCACCGTCGGTTCACCTCAGCGAGACCTTAGGGCCGAGAGCCACGACTATATAGCAATGCGATGTCACCCTAAGCCCGGTTTGAGCTTCAAATTAATCCTACTGCTTTTTAATCATTTAGTTAATAAACTAACGAGTCTATGACATGTGGGACGCCATAGATTTTATAAATAAAATCATGAAATAAAAAATGAGTCAGCGACAAGTAGGGCCCACATGTAAGTTAATAAACTCGGAAAAATGTAAAAATAAAAAATCGTAATTAAGCCTCGAGAAAATACGCTTTGAAAGTCATCACCTTTTATTTATTTTCGGGGTTTTCAATACGAACCGTGTGATGGACCGAAGTGGATGTACACCGAGAACCGTGTGAGTGAAGAGTACATTAATGGCGTGTTCGCTTTTACAAGAGCCGAGGAGGATATGTTGAAAAAGGCGGAATATATGTCTTGTCCATGCATTGATGCGAGAATCAAGATGTTTAACAACCGAGCGCAGATCGAAGCACACTTGATTGAAGGGTTTCAAAAGGGTTATACATGTTGGACCATCCGGTGAAGAGCATATTATATGTGAAGTCAACGATATGCATATTATACAGAAGTCAACGATATGTGCCGAATGATGTCGATTGTGGTTCCGATTCGGATAGGTCGCACGATGACAATCTAGATCGAGATGCTTCGCGATGCGAAGGAAGCTGTGATGAGAGGAGTATGTTCAATTCGGGCGTGATGGAGGACTCGGAGAAACCTTTGTTCCTGTGCCGCAAGTCGGAATACACAAGGTTGTCATCCGTGCTTAAGCCGCTGAAATTGAAGGCAAGCAACGGTTGGTCCGACAAGAGTTTCATGGAGTATTAGGTCTCTTAGCGGACATGCTTCCGGAGGGAAATGAGTTGCCCAAAACCACCTACAAAGCCAAAAGGTTCTTTGTCCATTGGGAATGGAAGTAGAAAGAATACATGCATGTCCGAACGATTGTATCCTCTACCGTAGAGTATACAAACATGCATGTATGTCCGTGTGCAACGATCCCGATACAAGCGTAGAAGCAATCGGATGACGACGAGGAATCGAGGTGAAGAAAGGACCTCTGCTAAGGTGGCGTGGTATCTTCTGTAATTCCCGTTTGAAGCGGTTTTATGCGAACCCAAAGAATGCAAAAGCTATCTTGTATTGGCACTCGAGGAGTGTAAGAATGACGGAAAGTTAAGACACCTGCTGATTCCGCCGGTGGAGAAACATCGATAGGAGGTTTGCGACTTTTGCGGGCGAGGAATATAAGGTTTGGATTGAGCATGATGGAATGAATCCTTTCGGTAACATGAGCAATGACATAGCACTTGGCGTGGCGCTCAGTATCTACAACCTTCCTCCTTGGTTGTGTATGAAGCGGAAGTATATTTTGTTGTCGATACTTATCCAAGGGCCAAGCAACACGGGAATGATATTGATGTGTACCTAGCACCATTGATGGAAGATCTAAAAATATTGTGAGATTGAAGAATGCAATGGTATGGGATGCGTACAAACGAGAGAACTTCACTTTACGTTCCTTGTTGTTTCGCACCATAAATGATTATCCCGCCCTTGCTAATCTGTCGGGCGAGTACAAAGGGGCCAAAGCCACGTACTCACCGCTTAGATGATACCGAGAGTGTGTGGTGAATCACTCGCAATAAAACCGTGTACATGCGTCATCGTAGGTTCCTTCGGAGGGCTCACCCATACCGCAGATGAAGAAACAATTCGACGGAGAGAAGGAGGACGATTCGGCTCCAAGGCATTTAAGCGGAAAAGAGGTCTATGATATGGTTAAGGATTTAGATGTTGTGCTTGGAAAGGGATGTAAATCGAGGACAAGTAAGAAGAACATGTGGAAGAAGAGATCAATATTTTGGGACTTACCTTATTGGGAGCACCTAGAAGTTCGCCACTACATCGACGTCATGCACGTAGAGAAGAATGTATGTGACAGCTTGATTGGTCTCTTACTGAACATTCGTGACAAAACAAAGGATGGTGTCAACGCACGACTTGACTTGGTTGATATAGACATCAGACCTGAGTTAGCACCAACAAGGACCGATAAAGGACGAACGTACCTTCCCCCTGCTTGTTACACTCTGTCCAAGGCCGAGAGAACCGAACTGTGCCGGTGCTTGCATGGCGTGAAAGTTCCGTCCGGTTACTCCGCCAACATGAAGAAACTTGTTTCGATAAAAGATTTGAAGTTAATTGGCATGAAGTCTCATGATTGTCATGTGTTGATGACACAAATGCTCCTGTTGCAATTAGAAGTATTTTGCCGATCAAGATCCGAGAGACAATCATGAGGTCGTATTTTTTAACACAATTGCTCAGAAGGTCATCGATCTCGAAGGACTAGATGCTCTGCAGGACGAGGTGGTGACGACTCTATGTGATCTTGAGATGTATTTCCCTCCGTCGTTTTTCGATATCATGGTCCATCTCATTGTTCATATTGTGAGGGAGATAAAGATGTGCGGGCCCGTGTTCCTACGTAGCATGTACCCGTTCGAGAGGTTCATGGGAATTCTCAAGTCATATGTACGGAATCGATCTCGGCCAGAGGGCAGCATCGTCGAAGGTTATGCAACCGAAGAGGTCATTGAGTTCTGCCTCGATTACATGGCTCAGGTCGAACCGATAGGTGTGCCGCGATCTCGCCATGAGGGGAGGCTCGAGGGTATCGGGACCATCGGAAGGAAAGCAATCACTCCAAATATGGATGCGTATGCTCGAGCCCATTTCACGGTCTTGCAACACATGACTGAAGTGTCCTCAGATATATCGACCGGCAAGGACGTGCTTGCAATGAATCCATTGCGGCGGATGTTTGGATCACGAGACAACACAACAAAGCGGTTCAACCAATGGTTGAAGGAGCGACTTGCTAGGAGCTCGTCAAGTGATATCTTGACATGGTTGGCAAAAGGGCCAACATTTACAGCTTGTAACATGGCGAGGATCGACATAAATGGGTACACATTCTATCGTGAGGCTCGGGATATAAAAAGCACTAACCGTAACAACGGTGTCCGTGATAGATGCATTCAATGCCGATGGGGTGAGGAGCCCATACTATGGGCAAATAGAGGAGATATGGGAGCTCGACCACGTGCTTTTCAAGATCCCCTATTTCGTGCCGTTGGGTCCATCTCCCACGGTGAAGGTCGACAAGTACAGGCGTCACTACCGTGGACCTCGAACGTGTCGGATACAAAGACGAACCATTCGTACTGGCTAACCAAGTTGTTCAAGTCTTCTATGTTACCGACCCGGCAAATAAGAAGCGCCACGTAGTTCTTCATGGAAAAAGGAGGATTGTCGGAGTTGAGAATGTAGTGGACGAGGAAGAATACAATCAATTTGACGAGTTGCCTCCTTTCGGAAACGGCATAAGGGTCGAGGAAGAAGAACATGACGAAACTAGCTACATACGCGTCGATCATCATGAAGGGCTAATTTTTAAAGATTAATTGAACAATGTGTGTATATGTATGTATTCTGATGAATGGTTAATTTTAGTTCATTTGAGTTAATTAATTGAATTGTCTTGTGAAATGGATATGATTGTTTCTCAAATGAATGTGAATTGGATGTATATACATGTACTTGTTGTCTTTTACGCTTGTTTGAGAGGGCATGGCTAGCATTTCGAGGCTAGCCAATAAATAGATCGATCTAGATAACCAATTCAAAATAATATCACGCACGGTTTGAACTACGCATCGTCTCACATATATATCACAGACGGTTGTTTATTAAAACCGCTCATGATACATATCACTGCACGGTTCTAAATTAGAACCGCTCAGGATATTATATCACGAGCGGTTCTAATCTAGAACCGTCTGTGATGTCCATCCCTATTTACATTCGGACTCTAGCTAGGGTTTGCCGCGCCGCCACTCTCAAACGATTAAGTTTTTCTCAACTCCTCTCGCTCCGGCCTCCTCCCCCGAGCCCGTCGCCACCGTCCTCGACGCCGCCTCCTCGAGCCCGGCGCGACTCCTCCCCCGATCCCGTCGACGCCGCCTCCTCCTCGGGCAGCGCGCCTCCCCCGTGCGCCGAGCCTCCTCCTCTGCCTCAGCGCGCCCCCCAAAGCGCCTCCGCCTCGAGCCCGCCGCCTCCTCCCCGAGCTCAAGGCTGGCCTCGACGCCAGCCGCCTTGCTCCTCAGATCGCTCCTGCTCGTCCTTCTCCTCGACGCCTAAAGGTAACCAATGCCGAAGTTACCGATCGACCCCCACGCCCTTTCCTAACTATTTCTATCAATAATATATCTCATCATGGTCCTTCATGATAATTGTACATGTTTTAGGAATTTGTATTTGTTCTAGTCGATTATTCATATGGTATTTGTTTTGATATCGCTCTTTGGAATACATTGCAATGATAATTCTATTTCTTGTGAAGATGTCTTCCGCTCATTCTCGAGTCATCGCCGCCTCATGTGTCGATGATGCACCATCCTCTGGAACAATATCCAACCGCAGTAGAAGAAGAGGAATATCGAAAAGGCCCACGGCCGATTTACCATCACGGAGGTCGATCGATGGGACCCTATCAATCCTCGAAAGCGGCGTCGTGATTCCGGAGAATGGTCGGAATAGTTGCACGGAACGGGTCAAGATCACCTATGATTCGTGGAAGGTGGTGCCCGACCACTAAAAAGCCAGGTCTTTGGCGAAATTCTCGCATCGTTCGAGATCGGTAGAACTCCCGGACTCCGGCGACGACACGCGCGTTACAGCGTGCAAAGCGTGGAAGAACTTCAAGAGCACGCTTGTCAAGAACTACGTGGAGAAGGATCTGAAGCCGCCTTCCACAAGTATCTATTCTTGGAAGAGTCTGGGCGAGTTTGTGGCGAAGAAGACGATAGATGAATTTAAGAGTGAAAGTCTGGCGCTACGGCCCTCGTGCAAAAACAAGCACCCCCGGACTCGGCACTGGGTATGCGGGTAAAGCCCGATATGGAGGGATCAGAACAGCGAAAAGCGGTTTGAATCTCTCCTCGCTATTTCGAGATCACTAATGTGCGGCCGACAAAGGGTTATTTGCGAGGTTATGTATTGACCTCTGAAGTGTACTTTCCAAACCCAAGACCGTGAAGTGTCCCAACGCGATAAGATATCGAACTACCTAGTTTGTAATTACTCCATAACTTCATAGGAAGTGAAATGACATGTCGGGCTATATTGCGATAACGCTGAGTGCACAATCTTCCAAGGCTCATTCGAGCGGATAGGGAGAAATATATACTCTCTGCGGCCCTAGGAAGCAGTGAGCATCCGAATTCGCACGAGAGGCGGTGTTTTTGTTACATGGGAACAATGGTTCCAAGCGGACTCGGATCGTCTAGGAGTAGGAAGAGAGCCAAAGCGAAGCACGATGCAAAGCTACGAGAGGATCTTCGTGCATCCTCTCGAGATGAGCTCATTTGAAAAATTCACTCAATCCTTTGAGGAAAGGATCGTCGCGTTCGAGCAAAAGCAGATAGAGACCTTTGAGGAAAGGATTAGGGATTGCAAATGCCAAGTCGATTGGAAACCCCCGCCTACTATATACCGCTAGCCGCCCCCAAACATCCGAGTAGTCTGGCCCAACCCTAACCCTACCACAATAGGTGATGACAGATTTTTCGTCGATGACATCTAGGTAATAATTATTATCTCCGGAATGCTCAATCCATTGATAGGCTGTTGGAGTAGCTAATTTTGTATCGTTATATGTACGAGGTGGCTCTGAAGTGTAAGCTCCAAGTGAGATATGTATCTGTTGCCCTAGATCTTTGCTTGGGGCAGAGTCTATCCATCCGATGTCGGAGCTTTGGTGCACGGTGCAAATCTAGCGCCGGTTTCATAAAAGTGAATGTGGGCGGTGTTTGTGCCAATTTCGAGGCCGTCCGTGAAAATTTCCCCAAGCGATGAGGTCATGACTCTAGGGAAAGCCGTTGGAACATTCATCCAATGGCCCAAGGAGGACATCTGCACGAGCTACTGCTCGGTGTCAACTTCAGGAATGTCTGCAGCGGCATCAACTCCACGGGACCTGAGTGCACCGAAGCTACCTGCATTGACATGGCAAGGGCCCGCTGCATCACATGCATCTACACCTCATGCTCAGTCGACTCTTGTGAAGTCGACCTATACAAAGCGAGGCAGCAAGGGCAAGGGCAAATCGAAGACGATCGAGTCCTCTCCTAATATCCCCTTCTTGCCGTTGGCCCGGAAATACAAGCTAGGCGGCCGTTGCTCGAGAAGTTAAACTGACCCTACCCTAGGATTTGGATTGCACGGAATTGCATACATGGTACATGGATCAGTCCAACAAGCCGGTTGATCAACGATGCTCGGGTGTCACCGTCAAGTTCAAGGAGCATCATTTTAACCACGTGTATCAAGACGCTGTCTTCACGGTGACCTTCGACGACTTGTTCTGTCTCTTCAACCTCGACGAGCTCGACGTCTCAATCATACGATCTTTGGACAATCGTAAGTGTGTACAATCACGGTCAATGTTAAGTGTAATATCGATAAATGTTATATATAACTCCTAGCTTTTGTATAATAGATACATGATCTGTGAAGCCGAAAGAAGGAAATCACCGGTAGGTTTCCTCGACCCACACATTGTCTCCGAGCAAAGCATCATGGCGGATGCAACATTAAATCGAGAATTACGTTATAGATTTTTTCATGGCTCACCGCAACAAGGAATTCATACTTTTGCCCTACAACGTAAGTAAGTAGTGTTGCACTCTCGGTTATACTTGTTGATTTGTACTTTATAAGCAACACGAACTTAGGTTTAATGACTATCTTGACATACCGTGTAGGTTTCATTGGATTCTAATTGTAATTATACCAAAATGGAAATCGTAATATACCTAGATTCCTACAGAGGGCCACTCACAACTTCACTGACTATCAGGAGTTTAATCATCGTAAACACATTTCCTCCATAGAAACTCTATTGTAGTCTTTCCTTCCTTTGCAATGGCTAAGGCTAACTTCTTGGAGTCACGTGGGGTGTTCGACGTGTTACATGCTAAAGGATGGAATATCAAGGGAAGAACGCGGCACATGATCAAAAATTCGGTACTTGCTAGCTAGTACACATTAATCCTATATAACACCGTAGCAATGCCTCTCGAACTAACCAATTCTATTTTTGCGGTGCCACCAAGAGTAGCCGTCGCATAGCGTCTGTGGATACTATGTTTGCCACAACATGCAACTACTCATCGGTTCGCGATCACCAATGATCCTCGGGTTTGTCAATCTTTCAACAATTATTTCATATATACTTACCAATTTATATAAGCCCGAATTTAACATTCATATCGACGGAGTTGCGAACATCAAAGCTGCGTTGGAGCAGAGCGAGCTCATAAAAATTCGATCACACCTTGCGTCATTCTGAGCAGACGGTCATAAATCCAAATGGGAGTTTCCACGGTTGTATAGCAGATTGAACTTGATTGAGATAGATTGAACATAATGGTACATGTGTGTAAATTAATGTATATTAATGGTTAATTTTAGTTAATTGATTTGTGAATTGGATGTGTGCTTGTTTCGAAATGAATGCAATTTTGATGTGCTTTCGAAATGAATGAGAATTGGATGTGCTTGTTTCAGAGGGCATGGCTAGCATTTCTGAGGCTAGCCAATAAGCGAAATAGATTTAGCAATGCAAAAACTACCACGCACGGTTAGTAGATGAAACGAAATGCTCATGATAGTCATTACCATGCAGGCGATGCGTATATGAAACCGTCTATGATGATCGACTATCACAGACGGTTTGTAGATGAAACCGCTCGTGATAATCGATTACCACAGACGGTTCAAAGCGCTCGTGATAATCGATATCACGAGCGGTTTCATCTCTGACCGTCTCGCTGTAGAGTCAACTATCACGAGATGGTTGCATCTACAAACCGTCTGTGATAGTATGTATTACAGACGGTTCGAAAACCGTCTGTGATGACCATTAGCATTACTGACCCATAAACTCAGACGGCTCACGGAACCGTCTGTGATGGCGTTTTTGAACGTCTGTAAAGGCCTTTTCTGTAGTAGTGCTTTGACCCATCTCTATACTTATCCTGGACTCGTGTATTTCTAGTTTTCTTCACCACCTTGACTACAAATAGACCAAGAAGTTCTACCACAACACCTTTCTCCACACTCTGTTACATTAGCTCTCGTCCAGGGGCTTTCCAGGGAAGACCTTGCTGCTCACGGCCTCCCCTCCCTCCATTGTTCCTTCTTATCCATGGTAAGTCCTCTGGCGATTTGCTCCACCCTTGCTTTCGTCATTGTATTGAGATGAACGTGTCCTTCACAGGACCTTCTCTTGTGGATTCCTTTTCAGATTTCTATGGCCTTTGTGTGAGGACCTCCCCTCTGGACTTTTGCGCAAGAACTAATCCTCGGGACCTCCCTGTTCCATTGTCGAAATTACTCCTTTGGGGTCTTTTGCCAAAGACCGCCCACCTCCTAGTAAGCTCAGACCTCTTCCATAAGAATCTATTTTAGAGTATGGACCTCTCCTGTTGGTTGCGTTTTTGGACTCCCTTTGTGGTTCTTTTGGTTTTCTTGATGATCTCAATTGGATCTTTATTTAAACCTTCTGTGAATTTGCTCTTTCATACGTGTAGATCGCGAAGACTCCAGGGAGTCTGAGTGTACTGAAGAGGAGGATTCACAGGATAATGAGCAAGGCAAGTTGCACTTTTGATCATATTGCACCCAGTAATTCAAATTATTTATGTCCTGTTTTAATGGCTACTGCATGCCTATTTCTATCAAGTTATTTCAATACCTGTTTTAAAGTTATAGTTATGCCAACTTTCTTGGTATGACCACTGTTGATTTTGGGCTAAACCTATTGTCACCATTAGGTCAAACTTGGTTGATGCAGTAGTATGAGCCAAGATCATTTGAAAAACATATGCTTAGTTATGCTTAGACCAAAATTATTGATTTGGGGAAATCTTTACCAACATGACCAAGTACTGTTTTAAATGTTTTCACCATGACATTGGGTTGTCATGGTGGTATGAAAATGTTGCTGGGGAAAGCAAAGAAAATGAAAATGGGTTTGGACTGGGGCAAATTGGTTTGCTTGGCTGGTGCAATGTTTGTGCACGGACTCTATCCTGGCTAAGGTAGAGGTCCAAGGGATTGTGAAAGTTGCCCTAGTCATATGAGGACCGGTCTTTGAGCGACCAATGCCATGCCTATAATGGGCTATGCCACAATCGTGCAACCACATGTCTCCAGAATGGGGCGTGGGACCTGGTGAGTAATTTGCACAACCCTACCATATCTTTGCTCCATTGGAGGTGTGGGAGGTCTTGTTTGGCTAAATGGTCTTTATGACCCTCTTGTTCCCCATTGGTGCAAGAGGGGCTTTCGCGGATTGCGATCCATAGGAAGGTGAAACCTTAGCAAGGAAAGGCGTGGTGGAGCAATGCATTGTAAAAGCCTTATCATGAGCTCTAGATCTCTTACGTTTGGTAGTGAGAGGTGGCATTGTGAATCTTGGGACAAACTAGAGTACTCATGTCGTGTGGGTAAAGTGCACAACCTCTGCAGAGTTAAATCTATTCGAATAGCCGTGTCCACGGTCATGGACATGCTGGCAAAGGCCACTTGGAGTTAGATATTGGTTTTGGGGTTTTACAAAAAGGTTTATCAAATCTGTTTTGGGATTGCTATGCCATGGGTTTAGGGCAGGGAGCCCAATGTCAGGAGGGTATCCTTCACCAACTCATGATGAATGATTACTCAACTGAAAACTGGCTTTGTGAAATGAATTTTATCTATTACAAGTCCTGCTTTGGAACATAGTAATGGTATTTGAAAGAAAATTGGCTTTGTGCAAAATAACCATACTATGCCATCATTTGAGTATCCATTTATGCATGTCATATTGCTAACCCACGGGTGTAACTTGCGAGCACGGTTGTTGTGCTCACTCTTGCTCATTACAATCTTTGTCAGGAGAAGACATTGGTAGTGATGAAGATCAAAGCGACTAGGTTGTGCCTTCCAGTCAGCTGCCTGTGGCGTGTTGATGGACCCTTTTGATCTTTTGCTCTTGTGTAATTATGTTTGGCCCAAGGCCACCTTGTAAACAACTTTGTTAATATTTTGCTTAAATAAAGGTGTGTTCTGGATGTCACCACTGATGTATTTGTGCTGTGAGGAGCTAGCCATGATCCTTGGGACTAGCTCGGGTTTCACAGGGAACCCTGGAGCAAGCTCGGACCTCTATGTCCTCACAATGGAATAAATGTGTGAGGTTCTGAGGTGGTCCCAAATCTCCACGTCCTCCTCTGAAGGGTCGTGGGTGGTCTTGGAAAACCCTAGGACCTCCTTGTTTGTCTCCGAGTGTGGCCGTGGCAGGCCCGTGGTGCTCCCTGGCTCCAAGACCCTCTCGGGTCATGTTCTCCTGGACCTCCAGGAGGTCTTGCGGGACCTCCTGGGAGGTCTTGGTGGACTGTCCGAGAGGTCCTTTATGGACCTCTTGGGAGGTCCTGGTGGACTTTCTAGAGGTCTTGGAGAACCTCTCGGGTGCCCTAGAGTTGGGTCGTCACAAAAGTGGTATCAGAGCCTCCTGACTGTAGGTCGTAACCTAGTAGAATGGTTGTAGAATTTCAAAATTATTTTATAACAAAAGAAGAATAAAATATTCTTTCTTACCTGGGTCATCTTTTCACTCTTATCTTTCTTCTGGCTCACTTCCTTACCTTAACCTCATCTTATCTTATTTCTTCCTACACACCCATTTACAATGTTAAATGGACCTCCTTGCCTTTGCAACTTCTATTAGAGGTCTTTTGAGTTAGGTCTGGAGCTTAGGACCTCCCTCCAAAAGGTAAGACACGTGTAGCATGATGCTTGGTTATTATAAACCTTGAAAAGGTTCTCGCTGCTGTTTTCTTTGCTTTGGATCTCTTTTGCCGAAGTGGTTGGTTTGGCTAGTCTTTCTTAGCTTTTTTTCTCTCTTCTTTTCTCAGCCTTGGTGCTTGGATATTATGGCCACCTCTAGAAATGGCAGTGGCAGCTCAAGCCATCACAGCCGTCAAGCTGAGGAAGAGGCTGAGAACCCTGCTATGTGGACCAATCAGAATAGAGGAGTTGAGGGTGAGCAAGGGCAACCAACATCACAGCCACCCCCACCTCCAGTTGAAGGTCCTACTTGGACTCAAATAATGGCCAATCAAGCTCACTTGATAAACCTACTTTCACAGTCCATTGCCAACACCTGTCCACCAGGCTGCTGCAAGCAACCAACCTCAAGCTCAAGCTCCACCTCCACCAAGGTCTAGCATTGCTGAATTTATGAGGTTCGCCCTCCAACCTTTTCAAGCGATCTTGAGCCAATGAAAGCTGATGATTGGTTAAGAGGCGGTGGCGAAAAATTAGACATGGTGCAGTGTACAGACCATGAAAGAGTGCTCTTTGCTTCTCACTAGCTCAGTGAGCCAGCCTCTGAGTGGTGGGACAACTTCAGTCAGTCTCATGCTGATCCTCATGCCATCACATGGGATGAGTTCAAGAGAGCCTTTCATCGTGCTCATCTCCCACCTGACATGATGTCTCTAAAGAGGACAGAATTTCGTACCTTGAAGCAAGGCAGTCGCACTGTCAGTGAATATATGCACAAGTTTAACCAATTAGCAAGATATGCCCCTGGAGATGTTGCCACTGATGAAAGCAAGCAAGAACACTTTTTGGAAGGGTTGAATGATGACATTTCAGTTCACCTTGTTTCCTAGGAACATACTAACTTCCAGCAATTGGTGAGCAAAGCTATACGGCAGGAGGACAAACTCCAAAAGATGGAGGGCCGAAAAAGGAGGAAAGCTGCGCAGAGGTTTAACCCAGGGGATTTCCAAAGTCTAGGACCTCCCAGTCCCAGATCTCCCAGCGAAAGACCTCCCGGACCTCCTCCTCAAAGGCATCGGGGTCAGAGCACCGCACCAGCAAGTCAAGCTATTATAAGACCTCCTCTGGAAGTCAGTTTCAAAAGAAGCCAACCATGACCTCATCGGCTGGAGTGACTTGCTTCTTTTGTAATGAGGTCGGGCACTATGCTAGTAGGTGCCCAAAGAAGCAACAAGTCTCTGCTCCAGTCCGACCTGAACAAGGAGTGTCGGCCCAAGGAAGTGCCTCGAGTGTGAAGCCCGCAACTAAGGTCATCAAGGGCCGTGTCACACATGTCACGGCAAAAGAGGCACATGATGCACCCGATGTAGTCCTCGGTATGTTCCCTGTTAACTCCGTACCAGCTTCGATTTTATTTGACTCGGGGGCTTTTCATTCTTTTGTTTCCAACAAATTTGTGGGGAAGTGTGGATTATCTATAGTACCTTTGGTTAACCCGATGCTAATACATGTCCCGGGCATAGATATGAGGACTAATACCCTCTGCCCAAATCTCACCTTAGAGATATCTGGAATTCTATTTCATGCAGACCTAATAGTCTTGCCAACTCAAGGACTGGATGTAATCCTTGGAATGAATTGGTTGGCTAAGAATAAAGGGCAGATGCCTTGAGCCGAAAAGGTTACTGTAATACCTTATCGGTCCAAGAACAGCAACCAAAACTATATGAGGAATTGAGGCACCTCAATCTGGAGATAGTAGAGCAAGGTTATGTGAACACCTTGGAGGTACATCCAACTGTTCTGGATCAGATTAAGGAACAACAAGAAAGAGATGAAGACATCCAAGAAATCAAGAAAAATATGAGAAGGGGTAAAGCCCCAGGTTTCTCTGAGGATGAGCAAGGAGTAGTATGGTTTGGTAGCCGAGTATGTGTGCCAAACAACCAGGAGATTAAGCAGCTCATTTTGGTGGAAGCCCATGGATCACCTTACTCCATCCACCCGGGCAGCACCAAAATGTATCAAGGCCTTAAAGAGAGATACTGGTGGACCAACATGAAGCAAGATGTTGCTAAGTATGTAGCTCAATGTGATGTGTGTATGAGAGTTAAGGCCCTACACCAAAAACCAGCCGGTTTGTTACAACCCTTGCCAATACCCGAATGGAAATGGGAGCAAGTGGGCATGGATTTTATTACTAGATTGCCCAGGACCCAATCTGGGTATGACTCCATATGGGTGGTGGTTGATAGGTTAACTAAAGTAGCACATTTCATACCAGTTAAGACCACCTATACTAGTAATGTCTTGGCAGATCTATACATGGCCAGAATTGTTTGCTTACATGGAGTGCCCAAAAGAATAGTGTCAGACAGAGGATCTCAATTTACCTCAAGGTTTTGGCAAAGTTTGCATGAAGCTCTGGGTACTAAACTCAATTTTAGTACAGCTTATCATCCTCAAACAGATGGGCAAACAGAGAGAGTGAATCAAATATTGGAAGACATGCTTAGGGCATGTGCCCTAGATTTTGGGAAAAGTTGGGACAAGAACTTACCTTATGCTGAGTTTTCCTATAATAACAGCTATCAAGCTAGCCTACAAATGTCCCCATTTGAGGCTTTGTATGGTAGACCTTGTAGAACACCTCTTCTTTGGGATGAAGTTGGAGAGCATCAACTTTATGGGCCGGACCTGATCAAAGATGCCGAGAGCAAGGTAAAATTGATTAAGGAGCGATTGAGAGTGGCTCAATCCCGACAAAAGAGCTATGCTGACACCCGGCGTAGAGATCTATCTTTTGAAGTTGGAGACTTTGTCTACCTCAGAGTAACACCAATTCGGGGAGTTAGGAGATTTCGGATTAGAGGGAAATTGGCACCGAGATTTGTAGGACCCTACAAGATCTTGGCAAGACAAGGTGAAGTAGCATACAAACTGGAACTTCCAGAGTCTTTGTCGGCAGTGCACAACATTTTTCATGTATCACAATTAAGGAAGTGCCTTCGGTTTCCTGAAGACCATACATTAGTAGAGCACATAGACTTACAGAAAGACCTCACATATGTGGAGCAACCAATTAAAATACTGGATGTTGCAGAGCGGGTTACTAGGAGCGGGTCATGTTCTCCTGGACCTCTAGGAGGTCTTGCGGGACCTCCTGGGAGGTCTTGGTGGACTGTCCGAAAGGTCTTTTATGGACCTCCTGGGAGGTCCTGGTGGACTTTCCAGAGGTCTTGGAGGACCTCTCGGGTGCCCTAGAGTTGGGTCGTCACAGCTATCAACATTTAACATAACATTTTGTAGATAGTAATAAGCATACGAGTAATACTTTAAAGCGAAGTAATTTTTATTTCAAAAGTAGGTTCAACGTGATTAATTATAAGGACTTGCCTTGCTCAACAGTGGATATTACTTGGTGTTGATCTTGTCTTGAAGCAGTGGCGAAGTCGTCAGTGACGTTGATTAAGCGCAAAACGGTGGCTTCGAATAAATACACGAGAAATCAAATACAATCCAATTGTGGAGACTAGAATGCTTAATAGTAATATATCACGAGGCTGGATACCACGACTTATGTTGAGCGAAGCGAAATGGATACGACTTGTGGGTAGCAAAGACATCCCTCTAGTTCTTTGTCGGTTCGGTCTGCTATGGTTTGTAGAGCTTACGCCTTCTATATTTGAATACATTTTAGGTGCTACATTTTTGGTGGAACTTTTATTTCTTCAAAAAGCTGCTATAGTTTGATGCTTCTATAAGCGACTTTAAAACAAAGGAGAGGGGCTTAAGATTCTCGTGGTCTTGTGTCTCAAGCTCAACCAAAAGCAGAGCCACAAACTTGTTATATGGTTTACCAAGATACTTAGCTTACCTTCTGATGAGGATGAGTCAGTAGGTTCACAAATAATCTATTGATCGAGAAAAGATGTATGAGCTGTTTTGCGCGAGAGGAACCAGCACAGGGCGTGGTTGAAAGTTCAGAAACACATTAGATTGCAATAGTAGTTTTTGGTCATCTCACCATTGGGATCGATATCAGGTATGTTATGTACGCCCGTAGCTTTGACATCCTACTTATTCGCATTTTTTTGTCATTTGCTGAAGAAATAGTGGCCGATAGATGCATCAATCCTTTATCTGAATCTCAAGATGTTCCTTTGTCTAGTTTACACATTCATCGCTTACCTTCTAGATCTGCGAAATAGTTAAGACTCAAATGACACCTTACGAGTTAAAATCACTCATTTTTGTACGAATTATTTAGCTCGTACTATGCGTATCTCCATGCAAAATATGGTGTGTCTTGGTTGTGAATCTGATTGCTCTCGTCACAATGTACGATGCTTCTTCCGTTTCGATGGACCATTGCTAGTCACATTCTTGACTCGGCGAGATGGACTCGGTCGCCATAGCCGCCGCAATGGCTTTGCGACATCGCTATCGACCGGAGGGAAACTACTTCGAAGCCAAGAAGAAATTGGGTTAACCAGTACAGAACCAAAGTAACTCTCTGGACTCTACTCATCTTTCAGAAACGCATGCAGATTCTGAGAGTTTAGAGGCCTGATTGGGTCATCACAGAGGTACATCCATCTTTTAATATTGCACCTCCTGAACTTTTGTTTGATCGATCAATCTAATCCTCATAGCGAGTAATAATGTGTAGGAGTTCGTCCCAGTTGGCCTCTCGTGTCAACTTTCAACAGTCCAGAGATAGCAAGGAACTCGGCAATACACTGGGAGGTATGCAAACAACATCAATCGTGTTTCCCAAGATAGATGTACCATTTTCCTATTTTCAGTATTGGGGGTCTCCTCCAGGCGTTCAGATACGTTTTCTTTAGGATTGGTAAGTTTTATTCATTCAATGTTGCGGAAATACGAAGTGCAAGCCCCTAACTTGATCTCATACCTGGAAGACATAGCCACCACGGAGATCATGTGATCAAATCCTAAATACCATTAATTAACTAGGGAATTAACCCGCAACAACTATTAGCATGCAGATTGCGAGAGTTTAGAGGCCTGATTGGGTCAACACAGAGGTACATCCATCTTTTAGTATAGAGGCGAGTGTCCCACAAGTATTGTTTGGTTTGATTAACGGTATAAATGTTAAGAGAGTTTTTAGGGAGGGAAGGCGAGTGGGGTGTTAGTTTGAGAGGGTTAGCTTATTTCACCTTTCCATTAGGTTAGCAGAGTTAAAGTGTTTTGACAAGTGCTAGTAGCAAAACACATTAATGCATCAGTTGCTTCATTATGCAGATGCTCAAGCCATGATATATAGATATTGAAGAAAATCGGGAACTCAGCCGCAAACGTAATGGCAGAGACTTTGATTCTTCTAGCCATTAAAAAGATCGGCATCGCTCTGGGAAAGGAAGCAGCAAATCAAGCCACTACTCAATTTGCAAAGTATGTGACATAACTGTAAGAGCTCCAGGGCAGAATGGGTCGCGTTATGAGGGAGCTTCACGTGATGCATGATTTTCTCTGTCAAATGGACATTCGAAACCGCAACAATCAAGTGTATGAAGGCTGGTTGGAGGAGGTGCGCAAGGTAGTATATGTGACCGGGGACATGGCGGGTGAGTATCTGTACCTTGTTGGTCGGGAACACCATGTCGGATGGAGATTAAACCACATGTTCATTACCACTTAATTACTTACAACTAACTAATTTGCACTAAATTAGATATGCCTAACTAATTGCTAGTAAACTAATTACAAGCGATTAATTACCACTAAATTAATTATGAGTAGTTAATTTTCACTAATTTAATATGTCAGACTGATAACCACTACACTAATTACAACTAATTAATTACGGTTATTTAATTTCAACTCAGTTTGAACCACTAACTAGTTCATACCAAAAATAACAAAGCCTATGAGCATTATGACTGATTAATCACCACAAAGTATCATGCACTAATAAATTACGAATACCGTAACTATAACTATATTATAAATGTTACAAAACAAGCCGCATTAATTACGACTAGCCAACTAAGACTGATTAACTACAACTACGGTAATAACGACAAAAGCATCCGACAAATTACATGCCCTTCGGGAGAAGCAATAAAAAAAGGCTGAGCGATGAGAGACGAGAAGCAATCAAAATAATTACTCTCCATTTTTTTAATTATGTTACGTTCTCTGAGTTCTCTGCAATGAGCACGAGAACGAGAAATGAAATGCAATTGAGATGAGCGATGAGCGACTGCGAGAGTTCGGTATTTATAGCCGAGCAAATGAGGAGCCGTTGTGTTGGTGTCGGGAATTACGGATGCGTTATCTAGGCGTAGCACTGCGGGCAAGGGGGACAGCAACGACAGGATGACATATGTGTGGAGGAGGGAGGCCGGGCAGTGGGAAAGGTGGCCACCGCACAGTGGCCGTGCAGATTCTCCTCCACCGCATGGAGGCTGACAGATGAAGGGGAGAGCCTGGCTCCGGAGGCTTGTCCGAATGACAAAGAACCGGAACGGACCGGTTTTTTGGGGAGGGTGGGCTGATGCGTGGAGGCCACCACACGGTGGTCGTGCAGGAGGGGAGGGCGCGTGGCGGTACGGGAGGTCCAGGGCGCATTGCAGTGTGATGCCACCGCATGATGGTCACGCGAGAGAGGAGGGCAGAGGCCAGGCCACACTGCTGCCTGATGCCACTACACAATGGTCGTGCAAGAGAGGAGGGCACGTGGCGGGAATTGGAGCGAGCAAATTAAAGCGCAAGTAGTGAAGTGATCAATAAGTCGAAGAATCCTTAATGCTAATTCCACTTGTTTTCACCTCGAGTAGCTGTTACTAAGAGCATCTACAATAGTTTGTTTATTAGTTTGTTACTAAGAGGAGAGAGAGTACTCAATCTAATAAAAAGAAATAAGTCTTTCAATAGATTATTTCTTAAGCTTGTGTCTAAGACTTTAATTGTTACAAGTGTGCATGATTCTTGATGATTAATAATGAAGTGCAACTTTGTGTCCTACATGTTTTGGCTCATTTGTCATATCAATAATGAAGTAGAGCTGCACAAGTGATCCGGTGGATATTTTTCTTGGAGATAGTGGGACCCACAAAACGCGTTTTTAAGTAACAAGTAAGTCTCTAATAGAGTATTTGGTTGTTTTTTGTGTCTTAGTATTAACAATTTGCTGGTTTCTTCATCTAGAAACAACCCCACCTTTTCTCCTCCATATCACCTAAATGCTGATGTGGCAACTCCTTAGTAACAAGTGATATGGACTGTTGTAGATGCTCTAATTGTGTTTTCCACCTCCGGTCCTGTCCAAAATGCCTCCATAAATTGCCTTTGGTTTCTACCTGCTCCTCATCTCGGCTTTTTGAATCGGCGACATTTTACGTATTAATTAATTGCGGTATATACAGGACAGAGATGGATATGTCATCTTTAAGGGCATCGTTAATAGTGTATTTATTATTGTCTCTTAGCTATACCATGTCAACAAAATCCTACGTGGAGGAGAGAGAGCACAAGTCGTCTCTTCTTGAAGAGACTGTTGTGCACGTAAAACAAGACATGCTACATTAATCTACTCTAGTTGATATGTAAGCCCGTTTCAAAGAAAAATTATAAAATATAAATATTGGAGAATGTGCTAAAGACTATCTATTAGAGATATTATCTCTAAAGATAATATAGCATATGTTAGAGACAATATTATCTCTAACTATTGAAGATGTCCTAATTTATATTGGATACATGAAAATGTATTGATTTGTTTCGAAAAGTAACGTGATAGATATTAATTAAAGAAGCTTTTGGAGCCTCGTACGAAGGAGTATTGGCAAACGAAGCATGCATGCTAACAAATAGTATATGTCTCGCCGTTGATTAGTTGGAGGAGGAAATCTAGAAGGTGGTAGGTAGCCTTGCTGCGCTGTGCGTCCAGAGCTGGCCAAATGGGCCGTTCGGCCCGGTACGGCACTGGTCCGTGGCGGTCCGGTCTATTCTGATCTAGCTACTATTTGTACTGTACCGTGTCGGTCTATGGGTCGTGGTGATGGCTCAGGCACGATCCATCGCCCTTTCGTGCCGGGCCGGGCCAGCACGGCCTGTTTAGCCTATCGGGCCAAATGTGGCTCGTTTAGCCCATTTGGCCCGACAGAATAAAAAAATTCAAAAAAAACCAAAAAAAATTAGAAAAATGTGTAGAATTTAGAAGTTGACATGAAAATTGAAACACAATGAGACAACCATATTGAAAATGTAATAGAATTCTATTAATGTTCAAATAGCTAGCTCGTTAAAACATTTGTCATTTAGCTCATAAGACATGAAAAATTGAAAAACAATCCTAGAAAAAATATATATTTAAAAAACCAAAATAAATTTATATATACTTATAAAATGAACTATATAAATTTTAAAAACTACAAAATAAAACCATATAAGTATTAAAATGGAAAGAAAAGCATATAAATATTAATAAATAAAAATAAAAATATGTGTATATTAAAAGCAGATGTTGTACCTAACGGGCGGGCCGTGCCGTGCCGGGGTGTCGGTCCAGACCCGGTCTGTGAATAGTATCGTATCGTGCTGGTTCATATCTGATCAACAGCTTCGTGTCTCGTGCTGGTCCATCAGACACGCATTTGGCCAGCTCTTTGTGCGTCTCCTACTGCATTGCAGGTCCATTCGGTCAGGTGCAGATGCAACGGATCTCATCTGCTGCATGCACCTGTCTCCTGCAACTGCGCTGCGCAAAGTGCAACGGAACGAGTATTATCTGAATTAATATGCTCAGCTGAGGTCACTATCACTCTAGTATTATATTACGTGCACACTAGCTACGGAGCTTATAAGAGTTTTTTTAATTGTTTTTAATCTTTTTTAAAAAATATTTTAAAGATAATATTTTCTAACTTTATTTCAATTCTAATATCTTTGATTACGTCACGAATCATAACGCGTGATCAAAGCTGTCTTTGATACGTTACCGATCGTAGCATGATCAAACCTCGCTTCGATAGCCATCCGAGCTATCTGGCGTTAGTTTTTGGAAATGAAGTCTCGCCACACTAAGAGGAATTACATGACAACATTTGTTTGCCACGTCAAGGTTCATAGTGTGATAACTTACTTTTGCCACGTCACGGATTGTGACGTGGCTAAAAATCGAAATTAAAAATAAAGTTAAGAAAATGTTATTTTTAAAATATTTTTTTAAAGAAGATTAAATAAAAAAAAAGAACTCAGCTTATAACGGCAGCATCCGGTACACTAACACCACCATCGATATACTACTACTACAACTTGTTCGATGCGATTGCTCGTCAGACCAGACGTGGCCGCAGCTATGCGCAATTGACTCACGTGCACCTTTCTTCTTGCCTTAATACACACTTTCTAATGTGAGGGCGGCCAATTAGTAAGGCATGCATACGGTAAGGCCCTGTTTGGGATTCTCTATGTTGGAGAGCTTGCACCTAGAAAATAGGTTCCCACCTTTTGTGGGTGTGAGCAGCTGATGAGATCCATTGCATCTGCACCCGACCGAATGTCAGCTCGTGCGCCAACGTGCTGCACGAGCTGCCTCAGTTGGTTTCTCGATCCACGTGCTAAGAAAACAAATTAAATTAGGCTCTTGTTCATGCTCCCTGTCACACGATGATTGCACCTGGACGGCTGGACCCCAACTTGGGTTCTTTTCAGGACAAATCTGAGAGAATCCAATGGCCAATGCTAGGTTTCAACCATCAATAGGATCAATGCAACTTGCTCAATTATTTGTGTAGAGAATTTGCATTTCCTGCGCTATCGAGGATTACTTTAATGGTACGGAGAAACAAAAAGCTAGCTAGGCAAGTCATAGTATTACTGGTAGAAGGAGCTAGCAAACTTTGTAAGCACCTGGATCCTTTATTTGAGTTTTAGTGATTAATGATAACTTAATCATTATTTGGTCGTAATCATTATTTTAAAACTCTAGTTATTTGATATCTTTTAAAATATTTATATTGGATACATATAAATATATAGATTTGCCTAAAAAAGTAACATGATAGATATTAATTAAAGAAGCTTTTGGAGCCTCGTACGAAGGAGTATTGGCAGAGGAAGCATGCATGTTAACAAATAGTATATGTCTGTTAGCCTTTCGATCAGCTCTCCGTGATCGCAGTTGATTTGTTGGAGGAAATCTCGGAGGTGGTAGGTCCATTCGGTCCGGTGCAGATGCGATGGATCTCATCTGCTGCATGCACCTGCCGCCTGCGCTGCGCAAAGTGCAACTGAACGAGTATTATCTGAATTAATAGGCTGAGCTGAGGTCACTATCACTGTAGTATTATTACGTGCACAGTAGCCACGGAGCTTAGAAGTGTTCTTTTTATTTTTTAATCATTTTTTAAAAAAATATTTTAAAGATAATATTTTTCTAACTTTATTTTCAATTCTAACTCTTTGGTCACGCCACGGGTCATGACGTGACCAAAATGTACTGTCACGTCACCGACCATAGCGTGATCAAACCTGCTACAATAGCCATCCGAGCCAACACGCGTTCGTTTTTGAAATTTGAAATCTTGTCACGCCAAGAGAAGTGGTGTGGCTGCATTTGTTTGTTGCGTCGAGATCCGTGGTGTGATAACGTATTTTTGTCACACCACGAGTTGAGGGATCAGAATTGAAAATAAAGTTAAGAAAATAATATCTTTAAAATATTTTTGAAAAAAGATTAAATAATAAAAAGAACTCAGCTTATAACGGTAGCACCCGGTACACTGACACCACCATCGATATACTACTACTACAACTTGTTCAAGGCGATTGCTCGTCAGACCAGACGTGGCCGCAGCTCACGTGCACCTTTATTTGAGGGCGGCCAATTAGCAAGGCCCTGTTTGGGATTCTCTACGTTGGGAGAGCTTGCACGCATAAAAATAGGAAGCCTGGAAGGTTCACACCATCGTGTGGGTGTGAGCCCGCATGTCAGCTCGTGGGCCCCATCTGCAAACGTGCTCATCGCGGCAAGTCGTAGGGGCCGTCTCATGTGCACGAGCCGCCCGGTTGGTTTCTCGATCCGCGTGCGAAGAAAACAAATTGGATTAGGCACCGTCCCATGCACCTGCACTGGACGGCTGGACTCCACCTTCGGCTCTTTTCAACCATCAATAGGATCGATGGAACTTACTCAATTACTTGTGTAGAAAATTTGCATTTCCTGCGCTATCGAGGATTACTTTAATGGCAGCTCTCACGACAACTGCACTGGACGGCTGGACTCCACCTTCGGGCTTCGGCTCTTTTCAGGACAAATCTGAGAATCCATTGGCCAATGCTAGGTTTCAACCATCAATAGGATCGATGGAGAGCTTGCTCAATTATTTATGTAGAAAATTTGCATTTCCCGCGTTATCGAGGATTACTTTAATGGCAGCTCTCAGCGAGAGCTTACGTAGAAACAAAAAGCTAGCTAGCCAAGTCATAGTATTACTGGTAGAAGGAGCTAGCAAACTTTGTAAGCACCTGGATCCTTTATTTGAGTTTTAGTGATTAATGATAACTTAATCATTATTTGAGAGTGATGATGGCATCAGTTTGGCTATGGGCGTTGATAGTGACTCTAAGTGGAAAATGGAAACGGGCTTACGGTGTTAATGCAAGACTAAGGACTCTTCGAGCTTATATAAACATCCGCTGCTCCTCTCGTCCTTTCCACCACAGCTTACTCCGGAGCCCAAGACTCAAGACTTGCCTCTGCTAGTTGAGGTGAGTTGATAATATGCCCCTCTCTCTCTCTATGTTACAAATCTTGGACCATAAATATCGACAGCCTTCGGATAACTATATTGCTATCATATGTCTATTTTGTTACTTATTTCCCTCCACTTTCGTGCAACATCTTCGCGGTATTCATGTTTGAGTTGTCTAATTTTATCTTGCTAGCTAATCCATTTAGTTAAAACTAAGTCCAAGTATTTTTAACTTTGATCATCCATATGTTTATGAATGTCTAGATCGGTCATAAAACAATGATATGGGTATATTTGTTTCAACAATTCTCTCATAACATACATTACAATAGAAATTATAGGCGAAATTTATGTTTTGGGAGCCGTGTTAATATCCAGCCAAAAAATTAAGTATTAGAATGCGTGCAAAAAAGTTTATGTACTTTTAGCAACAATATATGTCTTCATGAATATCTAGATTGACTATATGAATTTGATAAGTACATAGATTTTCTTGAGAAATACTTGCATAATATTATGATTTAATAGACTTTACAAATACATTACAATTGAAAATGGATGTTAAGGTATATTCAGCATAAACTAATAATGATGGAGATGGTGTTTGGTTAAACTTTGTAACAGCACGAACCAAACTTGCAGCAATGGCGGTGGTCCCGACGCTTTTGCATCCTATGTCCAAAATATGTTGACGGAGATGGCGAAAGAGGAGGTGCACTTGTTTCGGGGTCTCGGGCGAGATCGACAAGATGGGCATCAAGCTTGGTGACCTCAAGAACTTGCTCGCCGATGCCGATAGGCGGAACATCACCGACCAGAGCGTCCAGGGGTGGGTGAGAGAGCTCAAGGATGCCATGTACGACGCCACCAACATCCTCGATCTCTGCCAGCTCAAGGCCATCGAGTGTGGTCCATCCTCGGCAGACATGGGGTGCTACAACCCCTTGTTGTTTTGCCTACGGAATCCCCTCTTCGCCCACGACATCGGTAGTCGCATCAAGGAGCTCAACCAGAGGCTGAATGACATCAAGGAGCGGAGTGTCGCCTTCAGCTTCGTTAACCTCGGTTCCTACGACAAACGTGGTAGAAGGGCACATGACTCTCGTCCTACCAGCCATGAGACGTCCGGGGAGCTCGACCGAGCGGGTGTGGTCGGGGAGAAGATCGAAGAGGACACGAGAAAGCTGGTGGAGGTGTTGACAGAAAAGGAGGGCAACAACGACAACATCATGGTGGTCGCCATCGTGGGTGTCGGCGGGATCGGCAAGACCACCCTCGCCAAGAAGGTCTTCAACGACGACACCATAAAGGACAAGTTCAACAAGACGATATGGTGAAGGCCAACCAGACTTTGATAAAATTTGGTAAGCTCCGGACCGCCATCACCCAAAGTGGGGAGACCATCATGGCGAGAAAGCTACTGTCGTGCTTGGGCGACCCTTACTTCTACCTTGTTGGGGAAGAAGCTCTTGTTGGTGATGGATGACATGTGGAGCCACGGAGCATGGGAGGGTGTGCTTGAAACACCCTTGGTCAACGCGGCTGCTCCAGGAAGCCGAGTCCTTGTCACCACGAGAGATGAAAGAGTCGTGAGGGGGATGAAAGCCGTGCGTCCTTATCACCATGTCGATAAATTAGGGCCCGAGGATGCCTGGTCCTTGCTCAAGAAGCAGGTCCGTATGAATTAACTACTCCTATGTTGTTCTTTTTTAAGCGACATTTTTTATTTTTTATGGTCTATGACATTTGACTTTAACTTACTTTTTGTAATTTTATCTTATTATATACTAATTCAATTATAATTTTATATTTTAAAAAATAACGAAAAATCTAATGATATAGCTTTCATGTAGCCAATCTAAATATTTTTAAACACATTAGAAAGTTTGACGACATAGATTCTAGGGTGTCACTTAAAAAGAATAAAGGGTAATAGTAACATGTGAATCAAGCTAATACTAATACTAATCTATTTTATTTGTTTATTAACACCACTAGCCGATTACCTCTAGAAGCATGAACCATAACTACTCTAGCTGTGCAATATATTGCTTTCTTTAAATAAACAATTACATGTAATATTACTATTATTGGGATTGTCTATTTGTAAGGTGACTGAAATTTTCTTAAGCATAAGTCATATTTTTTTATCCATTGGATCGACATCTAATCATATGACACATCAATCTCTACACAAATCCAATGATCACAATAATTAACTTAAACTTAAGAAAATTCCAAACGACTTAGAAATAGCAAATCCATACAATTATTTTAGCAAGGTAGTTTTGATTTGAAAATAGATACTCCTACTTTATGTTTTCTAAGAGCATCCTGTCGGAGTGCGCTGGTTTGGTTGGCCCATACGAACTTTTCTTGTGCACAGGTCGTGACTTCGTTACGTACAGTCCATGCTAACTAGCAATTTGAGTTCACAGCCTGGCAATATGTTCCGACTAACGAGCGTTACCAATACGTTCCGTATTAACTCTATCTATCGTTTTAAACTACTTGCAGGTAGTCTCAAGTGAGACAGATGAACCTGAGGTTGATATGCTGAAGGATATTGGATTCAAAATTATAACAAAATGTGGTGGTTTGCCACTTGCTGTCAAAGTAATGGGAGGACTCTTGTGCCAAAGGGAGAGACAGCGACGTGATTGGGAGAAGGTTCTGCATGATTCTAGATGGACAGTATCTAAAATGCCCCAAGAGCTAAACTACGCAAAGATACTTAAGCTACGAGGATCTGCTCCTTGTGCGGCAAATGCTTTTCGCACTACTCCCTTCTCCCTAAAAATATAGTGTTCGCCGATGATACAATTGTTAGAATGTGGATTAGTGAGGGATTTCTTCATGGGAACTCAAACGAATTAGAAGAATTAGGAAGCGAGTGCTATAAGGAGTTAATATTGAGGAACCTTATAGAGCCAGATACAGAGTGGATTGACCAATGTGTTTGCAGCATGCATGATGTTGTTCGCTCATTTGCTCAATATGTGGCCAGAGATGAATCACTAGTAGCTCACAATGGTGAAACCGATATTGTCACCACACTTAGTTCACAAAAGATTCTTCTGGTTGTCTGCATAAAGCAGAGGATTGGAGTCGATGGGTTAGATTGGAGTTTTTACAAGCCAGTAAATCACCGAGAACACTAATATCAATTGGCCATATAAAGATGAAGCCCGGTGATTCGCTGAGTGCTTTATCAAGCTTCCATGACTCTACATATAGAATATGCAAAGTTTGTCAGACCGTTGGTTCTTTGTATCAACTCAAGCATCCGAGGTATTTGTCTCTAAGATACACCGATATATCTAGACTAAGGAGAACATCAAGAAGATGAAATTCTTGCAAGACATTAGCTCGTGGTAGTGAAAGTTTGGTGAAACTTCCGATGGCATTGTAAAGCTAGGGCAAATGAGGTATCTTAGCTTTGCGGCACAAGCATACATGTTATACCTAGGGGTTCCGTGATCTAACAAAATTGAGGACACTACATGGGTTTCGACCCACATTGATGGTGATTGGTGTAGTTTGGAAGAGCTGGGGCCTCTTACCCAGCTTAGGCTTCTTGTATTAAAGGGTCTGGAGAATGTATCTGCTGCCTCGTCCGCCACAAAGGTCAGGCTTGGTGCAAAGGTGTATCTTAACGAACTATACTTATGCTGCACCAGTAGACTGGGAGATAATGGCCCAGTCAAGGGGGAAGAAGGCATCTTTGAGGAAAAGCAGCGACGAATTGAGGAGGTGTTTGATGAGCTCTGCCCTCCGCCATGCCTTGATTATCTTTTCATCAAAGGATATTTTGGTCAGCGGCTCCCAAGGTGGATGATGTCGACAGCAGCGGAAGTACCCCTCTTCAAGAGCTTGAGGATTCTAATGATGGAGGACCTAGCCTGCTGTGCTCAACTCCTCGATGGCTTGTGCGGCTCCGCTTGCAAATCCTTCAGATTCGCCGCGCTCCGACCATCAAGCGTGTTGGGCACTCGAATTCCTCAAAGACTCTACAATCACCATAGTCGTCATCCTTCGTCCCGGGCGACGGCTGCATTTCTGAGATTGCACGAGATGAAGTTGAGAGAGATGGTGGAATGGGAGGAGTGGGAGTGGGAGCCTGAGCAACTAAATCTGAATGTGCAAGCCTTGCCTGTTTTGGCTATACCCGCCGAGGGTCGCAACCGAGGCGATTCCGCTCGGGTCTTGCCTCCCATGCAAGGGCTTTGAAAAATTTAGGTGTAATCAGCGTCCTGCACCTCAACTCTCTAGAGAACTTTGCTTTTGTTACTAAGCTTTATGTGCATGAGAACCCCGACCTGGAGAGGATCGCTAATCTCCCCACATTGCAAGAGCTTGACATCGTCCTCTGCCCAAAGATGAAGGCACTGGAGGGTGTGCCCGCACTCCAGAGGCTCATGCTGGAGGATTACGACATGGAAGCGCTCCCGGAGTACCTAGGAGATGTAAAGCCAAGACAATTGCAGCTGAGTCAGAGCCTCAGCCGCCTCGGCCCATAGCCGCTCTTGGAGTACCTCCGAGATTTAAACCTGAGTGGGACAAGTTCGGCCATATCCAGCATGTCAAGGCCTATGCAAATGTAAGGAAATGGTATGTATTGTACACAAGAGATCCATACAACTGGGAGACAAATATTGGCCACTCTACCTTATCTGGAGGTAAATTAACAGAAGTCTTTCATCTTAGTTTCTTCGGTTACTCCTTTTAGTTTGATTTCTTAGTTTCCTCTTGTTCATTCCATATACCTTTCATCAATATTTTCTCTTGTTCTTGAATTAGTGGCACCAGTACACCGGGAGATGATGACCTTGTTAAGGAGGAATACGGCATCCCGAGCGTTTAAGGTAGGCGAATTTGTATAGAGGACGCTTCAGTTGGCGGCTCCCAAGGTTGATGATGTCGACAGCAGCAGGAGTGCCCCTCTTCAAGAGCTTGAGGATTCTAGCGAGGGATGACCTGGTCTGTAACACCCAACTCCCTGATGACTTGTGACTGCTCCCCTATTTGCAGATCCTTCAGATCTGCCGCGCTCCGGCCATCAAGCGTGCTGGGCTTGAATTCCTGCAGTAGGTCTACCATCACCATAGTCACCATCCTTCGTCTCAGGCGGTGGTTGCATTTTCAAGATTGCGCAAGATGAAGTTGGGAGGGATGGTGGAATGGCTGCATTTCTGAGATTGCACAAGCCATGCCTGTCTTGGAACTGCTTCTGCTCAAGGGCCGCAAACTAAGGCGTTTTTCGCCTAGCCTTTACTTCTGTTAGCTTAGATGTCTGTGTGCTCATGTCGACCTGAATAGAAACAATTTGCATTTAGCTTAGCTGAATCTTTACTTTTAAGTGGACATGTCACTCATGCTTTACTTTCATATATATTTTATTATGCTCTACCAGATTTATGACCACCAAAAGAAACAAAGGGAGTAGTATTTAGCATTGTCTGTGTGAGCGTAGTTGTTCGTCAGTAGTATGTGTGGTAGTTGGCACCTATGGCATGCAGTACTGATTTTTGCAATATTTTGTTCGCATTGTTGGATGTAGATGGATAAAGTTGTACGTGTTTTTACTGGTGGGCCGGTTAGCCAATGAGCAGTGGTGTTGACTTTGTTGGTATGGAAGTGACTGTACTTGTGTTTCGAACTCTTGTGATGAGGATTAAGTCGACCTTTGGATGAGATGAGCTCAGGGTCGTTATCGGAATGGAGGGGCAGTATGATGCTGGGCTGGGTTCAAAGGTGCACAGCTGACGATGATTGGGACATGTACAAGGAGGTTGTGCTCGCATATCAGATACGGTTGTTAGAGATTGTGGTGGACAGGACAATCGTTGGTGAGGATATGCAAAAGAATGTGGATGTGGTGAACGACACAATGGAGGAACTTTAATCCGCTACAGAACTTTCGCAAGACCCCAATGGAGGAGCAACTGTTCCAAGAGGTCATTGGCGTCGATCTTAACAATGATGCCCCTAGTTGGTGGATTTGTCATATGTGTTTGTTTCTTCGTCGCACCATGTTAGTGACCCTGTGACTGATTTCAATGTTGTTGTACTGAACAATGAGCTTGACGAGGAGGTGTTGTGACATAGAATAGTCTGTGACATTGAGTCCAATGAAGGTTGGAGCTTGATATGTATTGTATGCTTGTCAATGCCTGCAATAAAGCTACCAAAGGGGTCAGAATTGAAAATAAAGTTAACGAAAGGTTAACCTTAAAATATTATAAAAAATAAATATAAAAAGATCGATGCAAAAAGTCGAGTGAGGATGACCGTTTCCCACCAATAGGGATTATTGGGTGCTCATGATCAGAATTTTTGGCTGTATTGGCGCATTTTCGTCCTGTATTTACAAGAATATCTGTCCTCGGATTTTATTTATTTATTTTGCAAAAATGACCCCCTACCGCACGGCCACCGTGCAGCAGACCCTCCCCACCCACCACGTCCCTTCCCGCCAAGACGCCCACCGTGGTGGTGCAGCTCTCCAGATGGTCACTCAGGTAACAAAGCCTTGTAGCACCACCTCCCTTGACCGCCACAAGGAGGAGGTGTATTGTTCACAACCGTGCAACCACATGTCTCCAGTATGGGGTGTGGGACCTAGCTAAGTAATTTGCAGAACTTTCACCACAGTTGATCCATTTGGAGGTGTGGGAGGTCTTCTATGGCTAATGGTCTTTTATGACCTATGTTCCCACTGGTGCAAGAGGGGGCCCAGATCCTGCGGATTTGTATCCAAAGGAGGCGAAACCTTAGCAAGGAGAGGCTGTGGTGGAACAATGCATTGTAAAGGCTTTGTCATGAACTCTAGACCTCTTACCTTTGGTAGTGAGAGGTGGCATCGACGGATGCCGGATAAACTAGAGGAATTATGTCATGTGGGTAAAGTGCACATCCTCGACCGAGTGTAAATCTATTCGAATAGCCGTGTCCACGGTCATGGACATGCTGGCAGAGGCCACTCAGAGTTAGATGTTGGTTTTGGGTTTCTAAAAATGTTTAATAAACTATTCTGGGATTTCTATCCCATGGGATTTGGGCAGGGAGCCTTGTGACAGGAGGGTATCCTTCACCAACTTGTTGATGAATGCTATCCAACTGAAAATCAAGTTTTGAAAATGAATTTTATCTATTAAAAACCTGCCTTGGTACTTAGTATTTGTAATTGAAAGAAACTTGGCTTTATGCAAATCAACCATATTATGCCTTCTGTTGTATATCCATGTATGCATGTCATTTTGTTATTCCACGGGTGTGACTTGCGAGCACAGTGGTAGTGCTCACTCTTGCTCAATGCAAAATTTTATCAGGAGAAGACAACAACAGTGAAGAAGAGGACCAGGACGTGTAGGTTGTGCCCTCCAGCCATTTTGCCTGTGGTATAGTGGATGGACGTTTGTTTCTGTTCTTTTGTAAGCTTGCTTTTGGCCCAAGGCCACCTTTTGTAAACACCTCCTTTGATATGTTGTAAATAAAGTTCATGTCATGGATGCTATCATTCTTCTATGCTGTGAAGAGCTAGCTTGAGATCCTTGGGGCTAGCTCAGTTCACGCTGGGATTCACAGAGTGATCCTCAAGCTCACGACCTCCTCGTGTCAGTCCTTGACCTCCCCGAGTTGGCCGTGGCGTGAGGGATCTCCCGTGACTCCCACTTCCTCGGTGGTAATCCAAAGAGGTCCTAACAGGGTCTCGATGGGTACTACCGGGGGCATGTCCTACCCGAGCCTCGAGGGGTACTATCGCATTCCTAGGAGGTCCTAAGGGACGTCCTGGGAGATCCTGGAGGACCTCTCGGGTGCCCTAGGGTTGGGTCACCACAGGTAGCCCCTCTTGTGGAATTAGAAAGAGACAACACACGCGCGCGCTTGCTCGCCTCGCCGAGCCGCGTGCAAGCGTAAGCCGCCGTCTGCGGCGCGTCGCGTGCGCAGCGTGTCTTGACGCTGCGCGTGTCAGTCTCGAGCGCGATTTTTTTATCTATTCGAAAATCAAACGAATCGACATTGGGGTGACTGTTGGTCTCGGTCTCTTCGTTTTGGCCATTAAAAAGAACAGAGGCCTGGTCCTATTTGTTGGCCTTTAGTCTTCTAGTAATTGTTGATCTTTGGTCTTCTAGCGACTGTCCTTGATGGTGATTGTTGGCCTTTGGACTCTTGGCAATCGCCCTGATGGTGATCGATGGCTTCGCGACCTTTGGGCTCTCTGTCTTTTGGCTATATAATGAGATCGAGAGAATCGCCTCGCCTCGAAGTTTTTTTCCACTTCCACAGTTCAGAAATTCCACAGTGCTTGTAGTTGTCTTTGGCGATCTCCATCCCGGCGAGGCGCGTGTACGGTCGCACCGGGAGAGCAGGCCTCCGGAACCCTCATCCTCGAAGGCTTGCACGAGCGAGGACAAATAAAGTTTTTGGGGAGCGTTCATACGATCGCTCGCATTACGTCTACATCAACTGCGCGACTACAACCTTCTGCTACGTTCTACACCAACCGCATGATCGCTACCACT
Organism: Phyllostachys edulis; assembly: GCA_036346405.1. Classification (NCBI taxonomy): domain Eukaryota; kingdom Viridiplantae; phylum Streptophyta; class Magnoliopsida; order Poales; family Poaceae; genus Phyllostachys; species Phyllostachys edulis. The sequence continues at coordinate 114,873 of JAYEVD010000337.1, forward strand.
ACGTCATGACGTAATGACGTCCTCGTCAAGAATATCTTTGCATCTTCTTCTTCTCTGTAATCTGGGTATGCCTATATCTCTTTATTACTTGGTTTGCTTTATTATTTGTTGTTGTCATGAACGCCGAGATAGATATGCTACTTTGCCTTTTCTAGAAATTAGTATGCCTATAGTGTTCATACATACCGCTTATTTGTGAAAATAGCCGAGTATTTTCCATGTTTTATCTAGCTTATTTCGGATTAAAGTAATTCAAAAATGCTTATGTACTCAACAATCCAAAAACCTTATTTTAGGCATAGGCATTTTTCTCCAATCGCTTTTTGTTGCGCTCAAACCCTCTCAATTCGATGGTGCGAATTATAAGAGGTGGCGCACTAAGATGGTGCTTTGGCTAATCGCCATGAACGTTTTCCATGTGGCAAGCAAGAAGTTCGAAGGAACACTTACTCCTGAACAGAGCAAGAGTTCGAGGTCACGATAACCTTTTAAAGGTGCCGTGGTTAGTGTTCTTGGTGATAAGTTAGTCGATGCATACATGGTGATTAAAATCGAAAAGAGATGTGGGATGCACTCGAGGCCAAATTTGGGGTTTCGGATGCAGGCGTTGAGTTGTATCTCATGGAGCAATACCATGACTACAGAATGGTTGATAGCCGTTCTATAGTTGAACAGCTCATGAGATACAATCTATGGCCACAGTAACTTGAGTACTTCAAGGGTGTATTAATGGACAAGTTTGTCGCGGAGGCATTATTGCCAAACTTCCTCCTTCTTGAGGAATTTTGCTACTTCTTCAAACACAAGAGACAAGAGTTTTCTCGTTGAAAATCTCATTGGGTCTCTTGATGTTGAAGAGAAGGCGAGGGCAAAAGATACACACACTAGAGGTAATGAGGGACATTCTAGTGCCAATATGGTATGAAGAAGAATGGCCAAACTCAAAAGTTCAAAGGCAAGAACAAGAGTGCACAAACAACAAGCTTCAAGAAGAAGAAGAAGAACACAAAGGAGAGCCTTTGCTTTGTCTGTGGTGAACCTGGTCATTGGGCCAAGGATTGCAGCCAACGCAAGGGTGGGAAGAATCAGCAAGTGTAGAATTCCAAGTCTGCCAATGTTGTTGTTGGTACTATCGAGACAGAACTTGTGGTATGGTAATTTACCCATCGTTCTTTCAGTATGTCAATCTACCGATTGGTGGATAGACACTAGTGCTAATATACATGTGTGTGCTGATATTTTATTGTTCTCTTCTTACCAGTCACTCGGGATTCAAATTGTTCTAATGGGGAATGTGTCACATGCCATTGTTCATGGTGTTGGCACTCGATCCAAGTTTACTTGGGAAGATTGTGCAATCAAGAACGTGCATCATGTGCCATCGATCAATAAGAATCTCGTCAATTGGATCTCTTCGTGTAGAGATGGTTTTAGACTGGTATTTGAGTCCAATAAATTTGTAATGTCCAAGTGTGGACAATTTGTTGGTAAAGGCTATGTGTACGGAGGCTTGTTCCGCCTATCTCTTTCAGATTTATGTAATAATATTGTGAACCATGTTTGCAGTAGTGATGAGACTACTATTTGGCATTCACGACTTTGTCACATTAATTTTGGTTGCATGACGCGGTTAGCCAGTTTAGAGTTAATCCCGAAATTCACCCTTACCAAAGGTTTTAAATGTCAAGTTTGTGTGCAATCAAAGCAACCTCGTAAGCCTCATAAGGCCGCGGAGGTAAGAAACTTGGCACCATTAGAACTCATACATTCAGATCTGTGTGAGATGAATGGTGTGTTGACAAAAGGTGGTAACATATATTTTATGACTTTGATTGATGACTCCACTAGGTTCTGTTATGTGTATCTTTTGAAAACTAAAGATGAAGCTCTTCACTACTTTAAAATCTATAAGGCAGAAGCTGAGAACCAACTTGAAAGGAAAATAAAAAAGGTTAGGTCTGATCGTGGTAAAGAGTACTTTTCAAATGAGTTCAATTTATTCTGTGAGGAACATGGTATAATCCATGAGATGACGCCTCCCTATTCACCCCTACCAAACGGGGTTCTTTGAAAGAAAGAACCGCGACTCTAACTGATTTGGTTAACGCCATGTTAGACACAGTGGGTCTTCCCAAAGCATGGTGGGAGGAGGCTATATTGACTTCATGTCATGTCCTAAATAGGATTCCCAAAAAGAATAAAGAGATAACCCCATATGAACAATGGGAGAAGAAAAGACTATCACTTTCATACTTGCGACTTGGGGTTGTTTGGCGAAAGTCAATGTGCCAATTCCTAAAAAGCGTAAGCTTGGACCAAAAACCGTTGATTGCGTCTTTCTAGGCTATGCTCATCATAGCGTTGGATATAGATTTCTAGTAGTGAAATCTGGAGTACCTGACGTGCATGTTGGTACAATTATGGAGTCCAGAGATGCTACATTCTTTGATGATATTTTTCCGATGAAAAATATGCCTTGTTCATCGAGTCAGGAACCTGATACAATTCTGAACTCGCCATTCCAATGGAATATTTTGAACAAACCCTTGAGCAAATTTCTGAGGAGGAAGACAATGAAACTCTAAGGAAGAGTAAAAGACAAAGGACTACAAAGTCTTTTGGTCCTGATTTCATTGTGTACCTTGTGAATGATACTCCAAGTACCATTTTCAAGCGATGCTTCTCCGGATGCGAGAATCTTTGGAAGGAAGCAAATCCAGTAGTGAAATGGATTCCATTATCTCTAATGGAACTTGGGAGATCAATGATCGTCCTTATGGTTGTAAACTCAGAGGATGTAAGTGGGTGTTCAAAAGAAGCTTAGGCCCGATGGTACTATCGAGAAGTACAAGGCACGGCTTGTGACCAAGGGTTATACCCAAAAGGAAGGCGAAGATTTCTTTGATACTTATTCACTGTGGCTAGATTGACCACTATTCGAGTACTACTATCTCGGTCAGCCTTTACGATCTTCTCATTCATCAGATGGACGTTAAGACGCCTTTCTTAAATGGAGAGTTGGACGAGGAAATTTACATGGATCAGCCAGATGGATTTGTAGTAGATGGTCAAGAAGGAAAGGTGTGCAAATTGTTGAAATCCTTGTATGGTCTTAAACAAGCACCTAAGAATGGCATGAAAAGTTCGACAGAACTTTAACATCTCGCAGCTTTGTTGTGAATGAAGTCGATGATGTGTGTATTATCGCCATGGTGGGGGCGAGGAGTCATTCTATGTCTCAGTATGTTGATGACATATCGATTTTTGGGACCAACCTTAATGTGATTAAGGAGGTCAAGGATTTCTTATCTCGAATTTTGAGATGAAAGATCCGGGAGTAGCTGATATTATCTTGAACATCAAGCTGTTAAGAGGTGATGATGGTGGGATTACATTGTTGCAATCCCATTATGTGGAAAAGGTTTTGAGTCGTTTTGGTTATAGCGACTACAAACCCTCTCCAACACCTTATGATCCTAGCGTGTTGCTTAGGAAGAATCGGAGAATAGCCGAGACCAATTGAGATATTCTCGGATAATTGGTTCACTCATGTATTTAGCTAGCGGTACGGGCAGTTCGACATCTCGCTTTCTTTGTGAGCAAACTAAGCCGGTTTGTTTCAATCCCGGAGATGATCATTGGCATGCTCTTGAGAGAGTAATGCGCTATCTAAAGGGTACTATGAGCTATGGCATTCATTATACGGGTACCCTGTGGTACTTTGAGGGTTATAGCGATTCAAACCGGATATCCGATGTCGATGAGATTAAGGCCACAAGTGGATATGTCTTCTTACTTGGAGGTGGCATTTGTTTCATGGAAGTCTTGCGCGCACCATCTTAACGAGGTCAACAATAGAAGCGTAACTCACAAAGATTAGATATCGCCATACCGGTTTAATGGCTTCGTGAGCTCTTGATGGATTTGCGGTGGTTGAAAAACCAAGGTCTTGCTATTTTAATGAACTGTGACAATCAGACTGTGATTGTTAAGGTGAACAGTTCTAAGGATAATATGAAATCATCAAGACATGTGAAGAGAAGACTGAAGTCTGTCAGGAAAATGAGAAAATCCGGAGTAATAGCTTTGGATTATATCCAAACAACTAAGAATCTGGCAGATCCCTTCACAAAGGGTTTATCACGAAATGTGATAGACAATGCATCGAGGGAGATGGGTTTGAGACCCACATGAGTTATACAATAGTGTTAACCCATCCTATGTGATCGGAGATCCCGTGAAGTAGGATTGATGAAACAAGCTATTGGTTAAGCGGGAGGAGAGTACCTTTATAGACCCACTCCATTGGAGGTGCAATCTCTCCTAAATCAGATGGCGGGTTGTTTTTATCTTAATGTGTTACGTGGCTTGTTAAAGCAAAGATCTTTATCCCACTGAGCGATCTTGAAAGAACACACCTATATGAGCCCGACTGCTAGTCACAGTCTATGAAATAGGGTAATTTCTAGGAAGCTCATGAATAGGCCAGGAGTATGACTTATATGCTCCAATCCGCAGGATGCCTGGCAGCCTAGTATCAGTTAAGGACTTAAGTGAAACTTATTCACACAAAACTGTCAATTCAAGGCTTAGTCCATTGTGCGATTGTGGATAAGTGTAGCTTCGTTCTGTGGATGTTCAACCTAACCGGTCTCCATCAAAACACTTTGGTATATTAAAACAATATGTGGATCAAGGCATTTGACATGTGCCCTTGAGATCTGGTGGGGGATTGTTGGAATTAATATGGGCTAGGCCCAAATATTATATTCTAATTAATTCCTGGTAAATCTCAAAGGCCCATGTGCATGTGCTAAGCTGTTTAGTCCCACATGGACAGATGAAGGGGAGTTACACCAGTTTAAAAGGTGGAACGTGGTAGCCCCTCTTGTGGAATTGGAAAGAGACAACACATCGCTGCTCGCCGCCGAGCCGAGCCGAGCCGTGTGTGCGGCGCGTCGGCGGCGTCTTGGCGTGTGCATGTCTTGGTAGCGATTTTTTATCTATTCAAAATCAAACGCATTGACATTGGGGGTGACTGTTGGTCTCTGGTCTCTTCGTTTTTGGCCATTAAAAAGAACAGAGTGCTGGTCCTTGATTGTTGGCCTTTAGTCTTCTAGTGACTGTTGATCTTTGGTCTTCTGGCGACTGTCCTTGATGGTGACTGTTGGCCTTTGGACTACTGGCAACTGTCCTTGATGGTGACTGATGGCTTCTGGCGACCTTTGGGCTCTCTGTCTTTTGGCTATATAAGGAGATCGAGAAGGCGGCTCTGCGAAGTTTTTTTTTTCCACTTCCTGATTCGAAATTCCACAGTGCTTGTAGTTGTCTTTGGCGATCTCCATCCCAGCGAGACGCGTGTACGGCCGCACCGGGAGAGCAGGCCTCCGGAACCCTCATCCTCGAAGGCTTGCACGAGCGAGGACGAATAAAGTTTTTGGGGAGCGTTCGCGCGACTGCTCGCTATTACGTCTACATCAACTGCGCGACTACAACCTTCTGCTACGTTCTACACCAACTGCACGACTGCTACCACTACGTCATGACGAACGACGTCCTCGTCAAGAATACTGCTACATCTTCTTCTTCTACAGAATCTGGGTATGCCTATATCTCTCTTATTACTTGGTTTGCTTTATTATTTGTTGTTGTCATGAACGCTGAGATAGATATGCTACTTTCTGTCTTTCTAGAAATTAGTATGCCTATAATGTTCATACATACCTGCTTTCTATTTGTGAAAATAGCTAGAGTATTTTTCATGTTTTATCTAGCTTATTTCTGGATTAAAATAATTCAAAAAATACTTATGTACTCAACACCTACCACCCGCCCTATCACACTCCAGAATTTAGAATATACTAACTAGTAACTAGTCATGCTCCAAAGCGATCAGTCTTATATGACATACAATCGACATCAATGTTCTGTCTCTCTTGTCATCAAAGTAGCAGCTAATTCTGAAATTTCATTGCTGGCCCCAAAATTCGCGAGCTATAGCACGGCAAATATGTCTGAAACGCCATCCAACACTCTTTGAAGGTCGTTAGCTCAAAATCAAGTGAATTTAGCCCCATATGATATATTATGTGCTTATCCTAGTTCGGCCTGTAAAAGAGTAAACGAAAACTGAACAAAAACTTACATCATACTTGTCAGCTGTCGTTGGTACTTGGTGGCGAGAATCATTGAAGAGAGACAGACAAGAATGCTGCTAAGCTATTCCGTGCATCCTCTGCCAAGGTTATTTTCCTCTTATGCCTATAGCAAGCCTATAGCACGGCAAATATGTCTGAAACGCTTAATTCATAGTATCAGTTAACAACTTGGCCATCCAACATTGTGCTGTGTCAACAGAGTATATGCAACAACAATAGAAAAAGGACTCAGGTCTCAACGCTTAGGTCTCTGGCAGCAAGCTGATAAGACCTCGGGGAGATGGGGAATTGCCGAATTGGGGATCAACCGTTTTCAGTACCTTGTAAGACCATGTAATTACAAACACACACCAAGTAGCAGCAAGCAAGGACGTCGTGAAATGAAATCCTTGGAATACTGAACACCCAGTCGCATCACATCACATGGATGCCAGCACCGGAACACTGATTACCAAGATTGATTAATAGCTAAGGACAATGCTACTGTTCAGACATACGGCGGAAGAAAAAAAAATCGGACGATTCCATCGTCGCTTGTCCATGTGACAGCTGCGCTTTGACTAAGTCATTCCTCCTATCCCACACCATAATACTATTCATCTCTCGTCTCACTCTCATAGGCTCATTCTGCTATCACCACACAATCCTTCTCTGATATCGGAATCCCCCACCTCACTTCCTCCACCACACCCTATGATAGTTCACCGGGGCTGAAGCTTACCACCAGAGCCCGCTGCTAGAGCCACAGTTGTCCCTATTATTCCCTCCCTCCCCACCTCTCTCTCTCTCTCTCTCGGATCCGACAAGGAGAGGAGCGATGCATCAAATGCGTCGGACGACCGTCGAAGAAGTCAAGAAGACGGATGACGAGCAGATGACATGAGGTGGTGACCTTTCCCTAAAGTCCATGGAGACAAATGTTGCGGCTAGAGGTATTTTTTGTTGCAATGATGTTTTTGATTTGTTGCAGCCCTTTACCATTTAAATGTTGCATGCATTCTCGAATTGTTGCAACAATTTTTCTCTATTGTTGCGTAAAGTGATTTGGTTTGTTGCAATACATCTTCCCAATTTCGTGGGAAAAGGATTTTGTTGCAACCATTGTCGCCGATTGTTGCATACATGAAATCAAAATATTTCATGAGTTAGTTTTAAATGTTGCAAATTTCTTGATGTTGCAACAAATTTTGATGTCGTAACATCGAAATTTGTTTGATTGGTATATTTGAATTAGTTTTTAAGCTTAACTAGATTCTAAACCGATGGTTTCTATGCATTTTTGGTGAGAATATGCTATTTTTTTCCTAATGTTTTTTCAAACGAGATCAAAGGAGTTTTTTTTGTCGGTGTGCGCTATGTTGCATAGTACTTTCGCTTGTTTCGGAGGAAGAAAAATGCACCGAGATCGACGGCCGAGCATCATGGCGGCAGATCGGACGGTAAGGCATGGCGTCTGCCACGACGCCGAATGTATGTCCGAGCATTGGTCACGCCCAATACTTAATTATGGACAATGATCCTTCCTTTAGATCAACTATTATAGACAAGGAGGGTGACGGCAACGGTGGTCATCCTAATCACCTGGGAGGTTTGGAAAGAACACAACGCCAAAAACTTTTAGAACAGGTCAACTAATCCTGTCGCGAAGATAAAGGAGGAGAGTAGAGTTTAGACCCTTGTCGGGCTAAGGGCTTGGAGTAATTTATACCATGTAATTAAGTCACAAATTATGTTCTAGACTTCACGTCCTTTGTTGGCCTGGTTTTCTTCTATATTAATATAATTGGTAGCTCTCCTGCCTTTAAAAAAAAAGAACTGTTCAAGACAAGAACAATCAAAATGAACCGAAGGAACAGAAGATGACAGAAGCAACAGCTTTTCTTGGGTCTTGGCTGTAACGCAAGGTTATAGCAAGGTTTGATCTATGCTGCTTAATTACTCTTTTGTGTCTCTGGTTGTCCGCTTCGCTTGTAAGCTGTAACACTGTGATTCCCTGCTTTGTAAGTATTGCTTTGTTATGTAATAAAATGACTGTGCTTTACTAAGTGTTTCTGTATAGCTCTAGAGTCTAGATTAGACTCGGTTTGTCATCATGTATTTTTGAAAGGAAAAATTGATCGTTTGCCCTATTTTTAGCATGGTTTCGATGATTTAGGACTAAGTTCTATATAATTAATCTTTTGCCCCATCCTAAGTACGTCCCCCCCTTTTTTGCCCATTTGAAACATAAATACCAATTTTACCTATGTCTTCTTCCTCTTTTTCTCTTCCTTTCTTCCATGTTTCCTTGCTTCGGCCATGGCCGGCCATGATACCTCCCTAGTGGCTCACCGGCGTCCCCTCCTCACCCTCCCTCTCTCCACACGTACGGCGCAACAGGTCTTGGTCTCCACCGGCAGGTCCACGTAGCGCGTTGCCAACCTTGCGGATTCCACCCACGATGAGTTGGTGAGGTCGATGGCGCGACCTGCCACGGCCTTTGGTCATTTTGCCGGCCTTCATGGCCATGGCCACCGTGACTACTCCTCCCAATGCCTCGCCAGCTCAAGCTCCGAGGGCTCGGGTAGCTATCCGACGTCAGCTCACATCCTCGCCGCCACCACACCGGTGTTCAGAACTCTCCATCGCGTCCCGCACCTTTGGATACAGGCCTTCGTAGCCGTGCTCCAGTCGTGTCCGCTCCTCGAGGACCTCTCCGTCAAGCTCTCCGGTTCACCGATATGTCCTACCTCGCCGAGGTTGATCCTTGGACCCCGTCCAAGGTTGGTCTTTAAACCCATCTTTAGTTGGCCCTCGAACCTCGTCCGGGGTGTTATACCTTCATGAGGTTACCGTCGACTCGAGATAGCATGGGGACTCTCCCCCAACAATTACTTTATTTATGCACCGGACGTGACTCTATGATAGAAATGTTGTGCTTATCTGTTTATAGATGTCACTTCCTTCTCACAGAATTAAATAACGCGAATATTTCTGTTTCGATAATTAAGGACCACATGACATAAAGTCATGGCGTTGATTCTCAATCTCTCAAGACTCGAGAGCACCGAAAGAAAAATTATGTGCACCGTCTGTAAAGCTACGACATTAGTAATTGATTGATCCGCACAGCAAACTGCTTCTGTAAGTTGATTATTGCAGATTCTTAATGCCAACCTTATTGGTAAATGGTACCACAATACTCTAGAAATCTACCTACATATGCCGTGAAAACCTATGGGGTACTCTGCTGTTGCAGAACCATACGCTCACTATATTATTAAGGGAAAAGTCCATCTTACAACTTTAAACTTTTCAAAAGTCTAAAATCAATGCTGAACTACAAAACCGGACACACACCAACATCTAACTCTCAAAACCGTTTAGTTTACCAGGCAGGGGGAGTGTGGGCTGGAGGAAAATGGGCCAGGTGGGCCGAGATGAGATGGGCTTGGCCCAAGAGGGGAAATGGGCTGAGCTCGAAAGAAAAAGGAGGCCCAGCTCGAAATGGCCCGGGAATTCAAAAGAGAGGAAAAACTCCAAACCGGAATTTGAATTTTGAAGGTAAAGGATATTACATTTGAAACACAAACCAGAGCTAAAAAGAAGAAAGAAAGTTTTCGCAAATAGCTTGGTAATTTGAAATACGGTGAAGAACGAAAACAGTAAAGTAAACACTATTAACCATCCGAAAAACGGGACGTTACACACGACAAGTCGGTCTCATGAGCTGCGTGGACTTCAATGCCTCGCAGAGATGCCAGACGTCAACAGGTGTGGGCCCGTTGATTTTTACCATCTCCATCTTAATTCACATCACAAGCTTCTCTCTTTCACACACGCACAAGAGGGGTGAGGGCGAAGGACGTGAAGCAGTAATGAAATTAAATGCTCTACTGAAAACATTTTTGTGATGCATCGGCACTGTGCTGACTTTTTAAAACCTAAATGAACAGTAGGCAATATTTGCAAATTTTTCTATATAGAGTGTTCTTAAAGCCTACACAACCGAAAGGCCACATAAGCATATCCTAAAAAAATCATCTAATGCTTAGCTAATGGGACTTGGACGGTAACTTCAGCACATGTTGAGTCATGATAGAATGTGACCGGAGGACTTCAGCACATGTTGAGTCACGATAGAATGTGACCGGAGGGAAATTGCTTCGAAGCCAAGAAGAAATAATGGGTGGTTTGTTGAGCAGGACTTCAGCACATGTTGAGTCACGATAGAATGTGACCGGAGGGAAATTGCTTCGAAGCCAAGAAGAAATAATGGGTGGTTTGTTGAGCAGGACTTCAGCAGATGTTGAGTGAGTCATCACATTCGACCATAAATAGGATCGATGGAACACAAGGTGCACATTGCCCCTTCTTTTCTGAATTCACAAAGGGCCTTCAAACATCGGGCAAAGGAAAAAGTATGTTAACTCTACATTAAATAATCCCACCGCTGCTCCTCTCGCCCTCCGCCACAGCTTACTCCAGTGCAAAGAGCCCAAGACTCAAGACTTGGCCTTGCTAGTTGACGTGAGTTCCTCCCACTTTTTTCTTTCTTTCTCTCTCTCTCTCTCTCTTACTTATTTCCCACCACTTTCGTGCAACATCTTCATGGTATTTGTGTACATTTACGTTTGAGTTGTCTAATTTTACCTTGCTAGCTAATCCATTTAGTTAAAAATAAGAGTCCAAGTATTTTTAACTTTGATCATCCATATCTTTATGAATGTTTAGATCGGCCATATCACAGTGATATGGGTACATTTGTATCAACAATTCTCTCGTAGCAGACATTACAATAGAAATTATAGGCGGAATTTATGTTTTGGGAGCCGTTAATATCCAGCCAAAAAAATTACGTATGAGAATGCGTGCAAAAAAGAGTTTGTGTACTTTTAGCAACAATATATGTCTTCATGAATATCTATATTGACTATGAATTTGATGAGTATATAGATTTTCTCGAGAAATACTTGCATAATATTATGATTTAATAGATTTTACAAATTTATTACAATTGAAAATGGATGTTAAAGTATATTTAGTAGAAACTAATAATGATGGAGATGGTGTTTGGTTTAACGTTGTAACAGCAAGAACCAAACCTGCAGCGATGGCAATTTAACCGGACGTGTGATAATAGACAGGCAATTAGTGTGTCTCATGCATCAATCCTTTATCTGGATCTCAAGATGCTGCTATGTCTAGTTTCCAGTACTTGCTATCTCCTGTAGGTACAGATCCGTTTTTGTTCAGAGTAGGATCTCTTTTTTTTTCTCCAGAAAAGATAGATAGTTTTATACATTCATTGCTGTCCTTTTTAGACCTACAAAATATTTGGAATCAAAACCACCTTTTGTTTCACGGTATTTTTTTAGCTCATACTTTGTACATCTCCTTGCAAAATATGGTAGTATTTCTTAGGACTGACCTGCGAGAACTTTTTTTTTATTAATTAATCATTTTTTAATTTTATTTTAAAGTTAACCTCCCGCGAACGTTATTTCCAATTCTAAGACCTTTGGTCACGCCGCTTATCGTGGCGTGACAAAACAACGTTGTCACGCGATAGGATAAGTCCGCTAAATAAGATTTTTGTCACACCACCCAGTAGTGGGTGACTAATAATATCATCACGCCACCACTAGTGGGCGGAGCGTGGCGTGACAAGTGCTTTCCAAGATACTGCCGACGTGACAATGTTGTTTTGTCACGTCACGGGTAGTAAGCGTAACCAAAAGGGTTAGAATTGGAAATAAAGTTCATGGGGTTAACTTTAAAATAAAATTAAAAAAGGATTAATTAAAAAATTCGACCATGAAAGTACGGTACTCTTGTCACAATTGACCTTTTTTAGGTTGTGCTATAGAGGATATTGAGAAACACATACCCAGCTACCTGGCGTGCAACCTAGTCATGCAAACTCATAGCAAATGGTCGAGGTTGTGATTCTTTAGCCGTGAAAAGATTGGCATCGCTTCTCGAATGAAGCAATCAACCGGGCTAGTTCGTTAAAGTACAAAAGTTCATTACACGCCTAATGAGCTTCAAGGTAGCATGGGCGCGACGGGAGGAGCTCCGGTTGATGCATGAGTTGCTTTGTCGAATGGATGTACGCAACCGCAACAACTAGGCATATGAAATCTGGGCGCGACAGCGCGAATGCTTGTACATGGGATCCGTGACATTGTGGATGAGTATTTGCATCTTGTTGGTCGGAAACATGACATTGGATGGGGTACCTATTCAAGAAAGGATTCAAGCGGCGAATGTTCTGTTTTCTAAATGTGATATTTGCATCGGTTAAGGAAGCAGAGGTCAATCTTGTGCACTGCTTGTGCCAAAGGCGATGGGTTTCGATGGCGAGCGTGGGAGTAGCAGTGACAACTCAAGTTACATTGTTGAGAGGTCCCAAGATCGGCAAGCATGTCACGCTCCATCACGACGAGGATCTTGTGGGGTAGATGATGATAGGAAAGTCCGATGCAATGGCTAGAAGATGGTGGGTCGGAATGCTCGATGATAGCGCTACATGGGATGGGCGGGCTTGGTAAAACAGCTCTAGGCGCAAATGTCTACAAGAAGGCGAGGAAAGTTTGAATGCCATGCCTGGGTCTCCATCTCTCAAACTTATTCCAAAGAAGATGTTCTGAGAAACTTAATTGAGGAGCTTTTCAAAGATAAAGTGGATGTTCCAACTGACATTGCCACCATGGGCGCCACAGGACTTGAAGAAACACTGAAGAGTTTTCTAGAGCACAAGAAGTACTTGATCATATTGGACGACGTTTGGACTCCAGAAGCATTTAGTGACTTGTATGTGCCACTTGTTCATAATGACAAGGGAAGTAGGTTGGTAATCACAACACGGGAAGGTGATGTTGCCAAGCTTGCTTCCAAGGGACTTGACCTAAAACTGAAAACGTTACCAAGAGACAAGTCATGGGAGCTGTTTTGTAAAAAGGCCTTTCCGAGAGATACAGACCATGGATGTCCTGCGGAGTTGAAGGATCTGTCCGAGGAAGTAGTTGGCAAGTGTAAAGGTCTGCCTCTTGCTATTGTCTCTGTTGGTAGCCTCTTGTTTGTGCGTGAGAAAACCGTGGAAGAATGGAGACGAATCAATGACCAGCTTAGCTGGGAGATAATCAATAATCCAAGGCTAGATCATGTCAGAAATGTTCTGCTCTTGAGCTTCATATACCTTCCAACGTACCTGAAAAGTTGTTTCCTATACTGCAGCTTGTTCCCAGAGGACTATCCTCTTAAAAGAAAAAAAACTTGTACGGTTGTGGATAGCAGAGGGGTTCATCGTGAAGAAGGGTGAAAGCACACTAGAGGAAGTGGCAGAAGGCTATCTAAAAGAATTGGTCCACAGGAACATGCTGCAACTTGTTGGAAGGAACTCATTTGGTAGGATAAAATCATTTAGAATGCATGACATCGTACGTGAGTTGGCAGTCGATTTGTGTCGGAGAGAATGCTTTGGTGTTGCATATGAGAACGGTAAACATGGGAGATCCTCGAGGAGAATGATGAACGCCGAGTGGTCATACACAAATTCCATGAGGATCTTCGTCTACCGCTTTTAGGTGTGTACCGCTTCGTTCTATCATTGCGTTGGACAAGAGTATGAGTATCCCATCGCCCACTATCCTTCTATCTTCAAGATAGAGAACCGGTATCTGTCGGTCCTAGAGTTAAGTGGACTACCCATTGAGACGGTTCCAAGTGCTATTGGTAATCTGTTCAATCTGCGCCATCTGGGTTTGCGTGGCTCAAAGGTGAAATTCCTCCCCAATTCTATTGAAAAGCTGTCTAATCTATTGACACTGGACCTTTCTGGATCTGACATACGGGAGCTGCCAAGAGGGATTGTCAAGCTGAAGAAGCTTAGGCACTTGTTTGCTGAGAAACTGCACGATGCATCCTGGAGAGATTTTCGTTGTTGTACTGGTGTACGCATTCCCAAGGGTCTCGGGAACCTGACAAGCCTGCAGACGCTTCAAGGACTGGAAGCGCAGGATGAGTCTATCAGGCATCTGGGGGAGCTGCGGCAACTGAGAAGCATCAGGATATGGAATGTGAAGGGAATGTACTGCAGACGCCTATGCAAGTCTCTATTTCAGTTGCGATTTCTGTCCAACTTGTACATTGTGGCAAGCGATGAAGACGAGGCTCTCAAGCTGAATGATTTGAACCCCCCCGCCTCTTAACCTTCAAAGGCTGTTCTTGAGAGGACGGTTAGCGGAAGGCACGTTGTCGGAGTCTCTCTCTTCAAAGATCTTGGTGGGCAAAATCTGTATGAATTGCGTCTATATTGGTCCCGATCGAGACAGGACCCCCTGCCACCCCTTTCTCGGCTGTCTAATTTGTCGGACCTACGATTAACAAGAGCATACAGCAGAGAGCAGCTGGTGTTTCTCTCCGGGTGGTTCCCCAATCTCAAGATACTCTGGTTAAGAGACATGCCCGATCTGAAGCGATTGGAGATACAAGAAGGTGCCATGGCAACACTGGAAAGATTAACGCTAGTCAACCTCGACAACATGATGGAGGTCCCACCTGGCATTGAGTTCCTCATGTCTCTCCAATATCTAAGCTTTCTGGAAATCACCCCTGAGTTCCTAGTGTTATTGCGCGATTGCTCTAGAATTCGAGGTTTGCGGTGGTGGCATTCTCTCCGAGACTACTGATCGTTGTTGTTCTGTTCTGGAGATGTAAGTGCCACAACTGGCAGCTACTATTCGAGTACTAGTTCTTAGCACCTTAGCAACACATGATGCTTTAGCATCTTCATGTCTTTACTGGCAGGAGAAATGTTTGAGAGGGGACACATGGAGCATCATCCTCTTCAATTAGTTGCTCAAAGCGCCAGTAGTGCGTCTGGAGGAAGGCATTTTAATTACTATACATGCCACAACTGTTTCTTCATGGCTTGCAGTTTTCTGTTTCGTTTGATGAATAAAGGAAGCCAATTAACTGGTCCTTGAAATCCCAATTACTTGTGTTTTCAAGATTTTCCCTACTTGTTTTTAATACCAGATCACCGCTTGTGAAGCTTGTGAATGGTGGTGCCTATTTCGGTTGTCCGTCAGACACTTGTGTGATTGCTATTGGGTTCTGATATTGTTATGACATTCATTTGGTTGCTTAATTTGTGACTTATTGTTGGAGAGTTAGTATTAGAGTTTGACAAGAGTCTAAGTCGTGTTCGAGTCGAGAGTTGTGTTAGAGTCAGATTATAACCTTTGGCACTATAAATAAAGGGTGTGGAGTCCTAAGGGACACAAGATTATTCTCAAAATTTTACATGGTATCAGAGTCCAACCATAATCCCTCACCTCAGATCCAATCTGCCGCCGTTGTTCGCCATCAACACCCGTAGCCGTCTTCGTCTCTTTGCCCTCACAGCCCTCGGCCACCACTAGTCGTCGCCTTCGCCCAGGCCTGGACCACAATGCATGACACATGGGCCGCCGTCGCTGCGCCTCACAGGCAGAAGCAGGGGCGGAGCTAGGCCTTGGGCCTCCTGGGCAATGGCCGGAGGCCCAGCGGAAAATTGCCACACGAAAGAAAAAATTGCAGAGTGAAGTGCCAGTGTCCATCTGAGTTTGGGCCAAATCGTGCTGGACCGGCCCGAGGCCTAAGCTGGTGCCAGCTCCGCCCCGGGGCAGAAGGCATGAAGGGTGCGTTGTCTCGCCAAGCTCCGCTGCCGTAGCACCGTGCCAAGCTCCGCTGCCGCAGCGCCGTCATAGCCACTCGTGCGCACCGTGCCGCGCCGCTGCCGTGCCTCCCAACCCTTGCGGCTCCTGCAGATCTTCCATCAAGTTGTTTGGTTCGAGGTCAGATGCCTTGAATGAGCAGATGGGGAGGTTTGCAAAAATTTGTTTATGAGTGACTGTGTAGTATATTTAAATCTTCATGCATGTCGTATCTTTATATAAGGTTGCAGTTGTAGATTGCCAAGATATAAGGTTGCCGTTGTATATTGCCAAACAAATTATGTTCTAATAACTCTTTATTACTGTAGTATCCCCGAGATTAAAATAAATATACACATAAGTCGTGATGATTTTTTTAGATTACAACAGTTGACACACATACACAAGCACACGGGAGTACGTCCACAAGCAAGATATATAGTGGCCGATGATAACACGGGAGTATTTATGCACTTTGCATACACTTTTTTTACCATCTATAACTCATCCTAAATGTGAGAGCGGGGAAGAGAGAGAAATGTATGCATAAAAGTTGATAAATATCTTGTAACAAAAATTGAAGAGGAATTGCATATTTGCATCTGCTATTTTTCTAAGACTTTTTGGAAATGGATAGATATCTCAAGTTATGGACATCCATATCAAACACCCTAAGTTCTTCACCTATAATTGAAGAGGAAGGAACTTAGGATGAAGCTATCTGTTCTTCCAGCAATCCTGCACTGAGAAAGCCGATTTCACAATATCGGACTGCCAAAGTTCGTGATGAAGTGAGAAGAGATTCCCTCAAGAAAGGTCCATTTCAACACCTAAATCAAAATTTCTCTCAAATAGATATCATTAATTACATCTCGACGATGCCGCCATCCCATCGGAACGGTGAATTGTTGATACATCATTAATTACATCGATCGTTGCTCTATATATGTTGCATTGGCACCTCATGTAAGAGCATATACAATAGTTTAACGTTAGCTGTCTGTAAGACTTGTCACGTAGGACATTAGATGACATAGATGAGAGAGAGGGAGCATAGATAATTGGGTAGTATCTTACGCAAGAATGATCGTAATACGATAAACAAGACACGTTATACATGAATGAGTTGTCTATAGAGACACGTAAAAGATAAGCCATCAGAGGAAATTGCTTTAAGATCGCTTATAGATTTATATGGAGATATACTATATATACCGTTATCATACCATCAGACATACCCTAATTAATGTTGCCCACCTTATCCTAGCTAATAAATCCATCTTGTAATTAAAGAGCTGGCCAAATCGACGGTATTTGAGAAAGATTAGTACAAGATTGAGCACAATTGTACAAGCCAGTATGTTTGGTTCTCCCTCTTAATTTATTTGGGACTCCAACAGTTCACAGTTCACACTTGACAGCATGCACACATGAAACAAATTCGGTTAATTGGTGCATCAACACATCGCCGCTGCCTACATAGACGAAAGATCAGCTGAGCTGTGGCCGGCGGTGCCTGGATGGATGCTGATGGTTCGGCAGCAGGCACAAGGAGATCGCGGGCTGGACGGGGCAGAAAGACGGCGAGGTGGCCGGGTTGAATGACGCCAGTGTCTGCGGGGAACGGATGGCTGCACGGCACGCACTGCATCCAAGTTATGCTGCTGGCCGTGGCCCGTTCCGACTCTGGCCGCGACGCTGTACGTGAGACCTCTCGACCTGGTTCAGGTGCAGGAAGCCGTCGCCGTCGACGTGGATGGTGCTGTTCCAGCCGGGGCTGGGGACCAGGCGTAGGCTGAAGCCGCCGTTGCGTGGGGCGTCTTGGTGCGCGGCCGCGGCGGCCGGGTGGATGACGACTACAATAAGTGAGGCGAGCACGAACGGAACAAGGAGCTCCATGAATATGGACATGGACACTAGTCTTATATATTCACTCCACATCGATCATCTGGTCAATTAAGCACAAACACACACAAAAGACAGAGAGATACATAGCAGGTCAAGAACCATACGTACTGTACTACACGGGTACATGATGCATGCATGCTCGAGCCATACTGGTCAATTAAGCACCAACCAGATGGCCTCCTTATTATTTAAGAATCATAGATGTGCCTTCCCCAAGCTTCTTAGCAGTTGCAAGGGTTGCACTTGCAGTTGGAGCCGCAGCTGCAGCCATGGGCGGTCTCGCCGGACTCGGCGGCCTTCTCGAACTGCGCCTTCTCCGGCGCGACGCCGACGACGACGGTGGCCTGGGCGGTGCTGCTCTTCTCTTCCAAGTCAGGGTACATCTTTCTGCAACCGGCAAATCAAATTATTTCATTAGCGCAAGAAATCCTTCACTACTTACTCACTACTACTGAAACAAATCAATAAGCATATATACATACCCGCACTTGCAGCTTGAGCCGCAGCCGCAGCCTGATCCACAACTGCAAGACATGCCTGCCTCTCTGTAAGCTCAAACTGCTCAAGATGAAGGGAGAAGAAGAGCTTTGAGACGATGAGCACAACGCAAAGACTCGACTCCTGAACCACTATTTATAGGACTGAATTAAGGCAAACAAGTGTACAAGACGACGTCTGGAATTAGTCTTTAGGAGTTATCCTTCTTCCAATCAATGGCCATTTCTGATGGTTAATTAACCTTTGAGAGCGAAAGCTTCTATAAATTAAGCTTTCTATTTGACGTGTTATCACCGGCCACATCGATGTTACTGAATCCCCAATGATGATGAGTGCAAGTTTTACAATTAATGGAT
Organism: Phyllostachys edulis; assembly: GCA_036346405.1. Classification (NCBI taxonomy): domain Eukaryota; kingdom Viridiplantae; phylum Streptophyta; class Magnoliopsida; order Poales; family Poaceae; genus Phyllostachys; species Phyllostachys edulis. Next base: position 133,473 of record JAYEVD010000337.1, read on the forward strand.
GACTTGTCGGTCAAGGGAGACAACGACGGAGACCTAACGCTATTACTATGGCAACAAACGTGTGGTTGCGATAAACATACCACTGATTTTATAGCCGAAGAAGAGTCAAATGAGGAGGCTTTACAAATATAAACGTTCGGATTTGCATCCACACTCTGTGCATACCGAACTAATCATATGATCAGTAGTTAGCTCAGATAGTACAATATCGATGAATATCTCTTCCATACACGCGTTGAAGTAAAAGAGTACTTAATAATACATAAACAGTCGGAGCAGCTTTAGTGTATTGAACCGATGTCGATTCAAAGTTATACCACGTAAGCATTATAGAAACTGAGCTTGTTTTTCTCCAATGTATTGAACCGATTCCTACCAATAACTGGGACTCACGTTACATTAAAAACCCATAAAATAATAATACCCTCTTTCAACCGCACTCTCTTTTATGTAGTTGTTTAATGCTCATATGAGTTGTTTAATGCTTTGAATCGATTTCCAAGTAGAGTCCGGTTTCATGCATTTTTTTATTCGAATCAACCCCTCCAATATATTAAATCGATTCAATAACTTCTCTCTCCTCATTTAAACCGGATAAAACACAACATTGGAGATGGTCTTAGAGCTAAGTTCTTACGTAGCGGCCCCGGCCCAATAGGCTAAAAAAAGTAAACAACTGCGAAAGATAAATAAACCAAAAAGTTCTCAGTAAAGCTCAAAAGGAACAACTCAAAATAAACCTTAAACACAGTGGCTACCTAATACTACTAAAGTAACAATAGATTACCAGGGCAACAAATCCAATCTATGGAACTCATTTACTTGACGAATTTTCTGAATAGAGTTCTGTACATCTCTGTGTATATCCAACACAGTATTCTGATGTGCCGAAAAATCGATAATCTGATCTTGAGCACACACAACTAGAAGTCATTTGCTTGCTTCCGTGTAAAGGGTACTGTGCTAAAATGTGGTTGCTTTCTGCTAAAGTAACAATGCGTGGTTGACTTCTCTTCCCTTCATCTGATTACACCAACCAAGTTAATTAAGAATTTAAGATACAAGACCTAATAAGATAACACTATTTTACGTCATTTTATGTTTATGACTTTCGAAACTGCCAGCCGGCAAGATATGGGCCTTCTTTGCTCCTCCTTTTCATGTCTTTTGCCTCAGAGCAAGTGATCTGCACTAATGGCATAAGGAAACATAGAGACATTTGTATGTTGTGGTAGCAAGAAAGTGTTATGAAGACAAAGTACTTTCTTTGTATTTTCTTAGCCTCCTCTGTAACCTTCTACGTGCCATGCTTGTCTTTCTGTACGTATGAGATGTACTTCTGAAAGGTATGAGCTGTAATTGATAAGGCCAATGACACTGGAAATATAGAAAGAATGAATGTACAATGTTTGTTTACGTACTCTTGATTATTCATAACTATAATAAAATGCTCGTTATTCATGTCAACTTCTGAACTCAAGTATCTATCATTGTATATTTGTCCTGCCAAGCAATTATATTTCCATCCCAAGGCATAATGCTTGCTTCAAGCAGAGAGCACATATGAATCACAATGTTAAGAATTACTAACAAAGGGTAATTATCAACACTAATGTATACAAGGAACCTTTCTTGTAACATTAATCAATAGGCGTGGTGCTAGATTGCCAACTTGTCTGTTTTAGTTGTTCTGACTGAGACAACATTTATTTGTTTGTTTTGATGCTGAGCATAGAAAACGTCATCGCAATGCATTAACAAAGGTCATGTCAAATTCTTAGCTACTTACTAGTCCTATGTGTGCAAAACTACTGAGGATTGAGAAGTAGAAAAGCTCCATAGAAGAGCTGCCAGAACATATCTGATCTACAGCGAGGCTTACTTTTGCTATGCATCCTAGTTCACAAAAACAAAGTGTATCGTTGTCTCCCGAACAGGAGGCTTGCTTGATGATTAATTAAAGAAAGAGAATTCCTTGGAACTTGTGCTGCTGCACGGAACCAAAAGGCACTCCTGTTTGCTGAGATTGCCAACTTGTCTGTTTTAGTTGTTCTGACTGAGAACAATAAAAACATCACATCCAGCACGTCAAGAATCTAAAAGGAGATTTATTTGTTTGTTTTGATGCTGAGCATAGAAAACGTTATCACAATGCATTAACAAAGAACATGTCAAACTCTTAGCTACTTACTAGTCCTATGTGTGCAAAACTAATGAGGATTGAGAAGTAGAAAAGCTCCATAGCAGAGCTGCCAGAACATATCTGATCTACAGCAAGGCTTACTTTTGCTATGCATCCTAGTTCACAAAAACAAAGCGTATCGTTGTTTGAAAAATTGTGTTCATGATTATGAACACCAAAAGGCTTTCTGAAGTTAGCTGCAAACTGTTGACTCTTCTAATTACTTTTCCTTCTGCACGGAACCAAAAGGCACTCCTGTAGAGGGTCACAGGCATTACTCCCCTGCCTCACCAGCTTCTGCTATGTTCTTTCCTGGTGTTTTTTTTTGGGCTATAGCCGAGCAGTGCTAGGCAAACTGTCATTTGTATTTTGTACAATCCTCCTTTAATGCAATAATGGCACTTTTGCTGTTTCCTCAAAAAAAAAAAGTTGAAAAAAATAGGGATCGGATCATATCAGACTACAGTGAAAAAGAAAGCAATATATTTTATACCGACTGGGTTCAACTAATACGTTGGAATTATTGGCTTCATCATTTAACAACTGAGTTACTGACTCTTTATGCAGCGTCCATGAGATAGCTTTCATGCCTAAATTTCAAACTAAAAGATGGTTGCTGTCACTTGGCAGTTTGAAATGTTTGCAGTTCCAGTTTCAGTGCTTGACCGGCATCAAGGGAGTTTGGATGATTGATTTGTTCACAGCTTGGCGTTCTTTTCTAGAAATCACATCGAGGACGCCAGCACGGAAACGAAAGGCAGGGCCAAATGTTGACAGAAAAAAAAAAGGTATTGGCCAAGAGCCTAGTGGATCCCCAAAACTGAGAAAATTTGGCCGCATGTCTCCATTTACATGGGATACGAGCCAAAAGAAAAAGAACCAACGCCCACAAGGTTAAGAGCCTTGCGCTCTACCAACTGAGCTAGACGGGCTACCATGAGAAGCATTTGATCACCAAATTATTGTCCAAACATATCTCCCAAAGTGCAAAGTCAAATAACCTGCTCATTTGTCAGTTCTCACCGTAAGAGCAAATCATAGCTCAAGTTTGCAAACTTTTCAGATGGAAACCCATGCTGTTACTTGTTACCTATCGATCGGGAGGAGCGGCAATCTCAGCAAACCCTTTCAATAATTGGATGGATCGTGCATGATACCAAACAAGCAGAAGTTCCTTCAACAACAACCAAAAATAAAAAAGAAGAGCCTGGTCAGAATCTGTGTCAGTAGAAACTAGCAACTGAAGACTCAGATTACAGATGAGTAAGTCTGACTTAGCTACAATTCCTTCCCACGCCGCTCGCCGGACGCCGGACCTCGGCCGGCCATTCTTCCGGCCTTGAGCGGAGCGTCCTAAAAAATCAGGAGAGGACGAGGAGGTGAAAACTGAAGGAGTGAGATCATAGTCACAAGGATCCCAGATCGATCGGGTTAAGAAACGGGGTCGCAGATAGCGGGACGCCACTTATGAAAAGTGCAGTGCGACAGGGGTATACCTCTTCGGGGCGCCAATTTGGGACGCTGATCGCGACCCAAGCAATTATGGGTTGATGACCCAGGTACGATACATCAGGTCGTGATACGCAAACCCAATTAATTCGGGTCGATGATTATAGTCACTAGATAGTACCATAAATATACTTGGGAAAAAAATAAAAGGAAGAGAAGGAAGAGGGAGTGGATCGGCCCAACCCACTATAACCAGGCCAGTCCAATCCCTTCCGCTTCTCACACACACACACAAGACAACCACACACACAGAGACACACGGGAGTGCACATGGCTACCGCCACCACACACACACAGGTGGTAGGAGAGATGGAGGGCGAGCCACCGCTGGTTGCCGTCGCCGTCAGCCGTCCTCTTCGCTCGTGGCTATCATCTGTCACCCTCTCCGATGGAGACGACGTGAAGCAATGGCGGTGGCTTGACTAATGGCATAAGGAAACATAGAGACATTTGTATGTTGTGGTAGCAAGAAAGTGTTATGAAGACAAAGTACGTTCTTTGTATTTTCTTAGCCACCTCTGTAACCTTCTACATGCCATGCTTGTCATTTTGTAAGTATGAGCTGTAATTGATAAGGCCAATGACAATGGAAATACAGAAAGAATGAATGTACAATGTTTGTTTACGTACTTTTGATTATTCATAACTATAATAAAATGCTCGTTATTCATGTCAACTTCTGAACTCTCGTATCTATCATTGTATATTTGTACTGCCAAGCAATTATTATTTCCATCCCAAGGCATAATGCTTGCTTCAAGCAGAGAGCACATATGAATCACAATGTTAAGAATTACCAACAAAGGGTAATTATCAGCACTACTGTATACAAGGAACCTTTCTTGTAACATTAATCAGTAGGCGTGATGCTAGATTGCCAACTTGTCTGTTTTAGTTGTTCTGACCGAGACAACAATAAAAACGTCACATCCAGCACGTCAAGAATCTAGAAGGAGATTTATTTGTTTGTTTTGATGCTGAGCATAGAAAACGCTATCACAATGCATTAACAAAGATCATGTCAAATTCTTAGCTACTTACTAGTCCTATGTGTGCAAAACTAATGAGGATTGGGAAGTAGAAAAACTCCATAGCAGAGCTGCCAGAACATATCTGATTACGAACACCAAAAGGCTTTCTGAAGTTAGCTGCAAACTATTGACTCTTCTAATTACTTTCCTTCTGCACGGAACCAAAAGGCACTCCTGTAGTGTTTTTTTTTTGCTATCGCCTAGCAGCGCTAGGCAAACTGTCATTTGTATTTTGTATAATCCTCTTTTAATGCAATAATGGCACTTTTGCCGTTTCCTAAATTTTTTTGCAAAAACTAGGGGTCGGATCATATCAGACTACAGTGAAAAAGAAAGCAGCATATTTTATACCGACAGGGTTCAACTAATACGTTGGAATTATTGGCTTCATCATTTAACAACTGAGTTAGTGAGTTAGTGGCTCTTTATGCAGCTTTCATGCCTAAATTTCAAACTAAAAATGTTTGCTGTTCCAGTTTCAGTGCTTGACCGGCATCAAGGGAATTTGTTCACAGTTTGGCGTTCTTTTTCAGAAATATCACATCGAGGACGCCAGCACGGAAACGAAAGGTAGGGCCAAATGTTGACAGAAAAAAGGTATTGGCCGCATATCTCCATTTGCAACACAGCTCTCCATTGCATCTAAGCATGTTGTGCTGAGGGGAAATTTTTGCAAAACAGTTCTCCACTGCGTCAGTGTCTAAGGAAAAATGCAGCCTCAGTCGACAATAATTTTGCTCAAATCAATGCCCTCTGGATCTGAGGCATCCATAAGGTCTCTTAGACCAACTCTCAAATCTGGTACCCCCTCTTGCAAGATGGCACTTACTGGAAATATTGGAACACCCTGCACTCTCATCTTCAGTTCTTTGTACATTGCGTCAGCTCCCTCTTCATCTATTTTGTTCGCAACAATCAATGATGGGCGCTTTGTCAAGCCCTCTTGGTAATGCTCCAGCTCCACGACCAAATCCCGCAGTTGCTCCCATGGTGGGACACCCTTCCTACCGTTGAGCGTGGCTGCCAGGTCAAGGACATAAGCCAGAACTTTGGTGCGCTCTATGTGCCTCAAGAAAGCATGGCCCAGGCCACGGTTCTCATGGGCGCCTTTGATCAGACCGGGTATATCAGCCACTTTCACTGAGAAGTAGTCCTCGTAGGTTAGGCTACCAATATTAGGCCTCAGTGTGGTGAATGCATAGTCAGCTATCTCCGGACGAGCCCTCGAGAGAGCGGTCAGCAATGTGCTCTTGCCGGCATTAGGCAGACCAACAAGGCCAACATCAGCAATGCTCTTCAGCTCCAAGATAAGAGAGGTCTCAGTTCCTAGCTGTCCAGTACTCAAACGAGCCATCTCCTCTTGTCTATTTGCTTTGCACAGCCGCACATCCTTGCTGATACAAGCATTCCCTAGCCCGCCTTCCCCTCCTCGTGCTATGATTAACCGTTGCCCAGGTTTTGTCATTTCAGCAACAGAGTATTGTACCTCTTGCTCTACCCTCTCCTCCTCTGCCTCCTCCTCATCCTCCATGTCGAACTCATCTTCATCCTCCCAAAATTCTTCATCCTCGTTCTTAAACTGATCCTTTTCATCATTCTCCACCTGATGTGGATAGCTACTTACGTCACAATCTTTAGTGCTTGAAAACCCAGTCTTGGAGCACGTATTAAAGTACGTTTGCTTCTCCCACTGATTGTTGTTTCCTCTTTCTGCCTCATTTCATCATTGCTATCATTGGGAGCAATCTGCTGACTGGATAAGATGCCATCCAAATCTTTCATCATCTTGCTGTTCATCCGACTGGAACTGGCTGGCGAGTGGTCCGCAGCATCTGGGATATCCCAGGGATCTAGAGCTCTGGTTGGTTTATTTACGGCAAGAGAAGGTTGCTCCCCTCGGACTAGATGAATCACTGTGCCTACTGGTACTTGAGTGATCTGTTAGACACAAGAAGAGAAGGAGATATGTCACTGTCAGTTTTGTTTCAAACAATAAACTTAGTAAGCTAGAGAAGCCTGTCACATCCAGCACGTCAAGAATCTAGAAGGAGATTTATTTGTTTGTTTTGATGCTGAGCATAGAAAACATTATCACAATGCATTAACAAAGATCATGTCAAATTCTTAGCTGCTTACTAGTCCTATGTGTGCAAAACTAATGAGGATTGAGAAGTAGAAAAGCTCCATAGCAGAGCTGCCAGAACATATCTGATCTACAGCAAGGCTTACTTTTGCTATGCATCCTAGTTCACAAAAACAAAGTGTATCGTTGTTTGAAAAATTGTGTTCATGTAGAGTGTCACAGGCATTACTCTCCTGCCTTTCCAGCTTCTGCTATGTTCTTTCCTGGTGTTTTTTTTTTGCTATCGGCGGGCAGTGCTAGGCAAACTGTCATTTGTATTTTGTACAGTCCTCCTTAAATGCAATAATGGCACTTTTGCCATTTCCTAAAAAAAAAGTTGCAAAAAATAGGGATCGGATCATATCAGACTACAATGAAAAAGAAAGCAATATATTTTATACCGACTGGGTTCAACTAATACGTTGGAATTATTGGCTTCATCATTTAACAACTGAGTTACTGGCTCTTTATGTAGCGTCCATGAGATAGCTTTCATGCCTAAATTTCAAACTAAAAGTGTTTGTTGTTCCAGTTTCAGTGCTTGACCGGCATCAAGGGAGTTTGGATGATTGATTTGCTCATAGTTTGGCGTTCTTTTTCAGAAATCACATCGATGACGCTAGCACAGAAACGAAAGGTAGGGCCAAATGTTTGGCCAGTCTTCTGGCCTTGAGCGGAGTGTCCTCAAAAATCAGGAGAGGACGAGGAGCTGAAAACTAAAGGAGTGAGATCATAGTTTCGATCGGGTCAAGAAACGGGGTCGCAGGTCGCGGATATCACTTATGAAAAGTGTGGTGCGACAGGGGTATACCTTTTGGATGCGCCAATTTGGGATGTGGATTGTGACCCAAACAATTATGGGTCGATGACCCAGGTACGATACATCGGGTCATGGTATGCGAACCCAATTAATCTGGGTCGATGATTATAGTTACTAGTAAGATACTACCATAAATATACTTGGGACAAGAACAAGGAAAAGGCAGTGGATCAGCCAAACCCACTATAACCAGGCCAGTCCAATCCAAGCCCTTCCCCTTTCCCACTGCCACTAAGGCTTCTCACACACACACGACGACCACACAGAGAGAGAGACACGGGAGTAGATGGCTGCCGCCACCACACACGCATAGGTGTTAGGAGAGATGGAGAGCGAGCCCTGAGCCACCGCTGGTTGATGTCGCCGGAGTCTCCGTCAGCCGTTGTAACGTCCGTTTTCGGACGGACAAATAGTAACTTAATTTCATTCCGTTCTTCGCCGTAATTCAACTAGCGACTATTTTCGAAAACCTCCGTTCTTCCCCGGTTTGAGTTTCAAATGCAATGTTGGTAGCGTTTGAAATTCAAATTTCACTGCTCAGAGTTTTTCCTCCGTTTGAATCTCGGCCGATTTGAGCTGGTGGCCATTCCTTCTCGGGCTTGGCCCATCTCGAGTCCCCACCATCTCTAGCCCAGCCCGGCCTTCCTCTTCTTCTCTCCTCCCATTCCCTCGACAGAAGCAGCAGGTGAAAGTGGAGGTCTTCTCTCCCCACTGTCATCAGTCAAGAAGAGACAGAGCAAATTAGCCGCCTTTCCTCCGCCTCCTCGCCGCCAACTCCCTCGTCGCCCATCCTCTCTTCCTCCTCTCAGTCAGCACCAGCAATGCAGCAATTTCACCAAGCCTCCCTGCTCACCTTGCCCCATCTGCAGCTGGTCCTCCTCTGCCTGCAGCGCCACCAACCCGCCAACTCCTCGCTCCCACTGCTTTCTGGCTGAAGCCGCAGAAGGCGACGACCCGGAGCCGCCAGGCGCAAAGGCGTCACCTCGCCTCGCTCCACGCCCCGTCACCTTGACCGGAGCCGCCCGTGCGAGCCGCCCGTCACCTCCTGGTCACCGCAGCTGCCTCGCCGTGGACCAAGCCAGCTGGCTGCTGCAGCAAGCGCGCGTCGGCACAAGATGGGCGATCGCGTGGACGCTGCCCTGCTCCGTCCTCGCTGCGCCAACCGCCTCGCCTCGTTCGACTCGCAACTGGCGCAAGCGTGCCCATGCCTCGCCTCGACGCGGCGGCCGCTTCGTCCTCGCCTTGACCTCCGCTCCTCCCGTGGATGCACTCGCCTTGCTCTCCCTTTAAAGCCCCCTTCTCCCTGGAGCTCCCCACGCCCCATTGCGTAAGGTAAGAACCATACCTCAATCCGCCGCGCTCCTCTTCTTCGCCGCCTCGTCACCTTGTAGACGCCGGTGAGCCTCGCTCGAGACCGCACATCATGAGCTCCGTAGCCTGTGGACTCCATTCCCACCACCCATCTCTCCTGCCGCCAGAGACCTCCACCGACGCCGCTTCTTCTCGGCTCCTGCCGCCGCCGCCGAGCCGAACCACCACCCCGAGCCGCCTGAATCACCCCTTTGGCATCCCGTATGCCATTGCATGACCGTGCGCGCGCCACCTTTCTGGCGCTGCCTTGGCGCCAAGACTAAACCGTGGAAGCGCCGCCGCCCGCCCTTCACTGCCGTGCAGCCGCTTTTTTCGAGCCGCCACCTCCCGGTCCGCCCTCCCGGCTCCCCACACACCAAGCCTCCCGCCGCCTCTCTGCCGCCGCCCCGCACGAACGGCCGAGCGCCTCCTCCGCCTCTCGCTCAAATCGGGGAGGAAGCAAATGGGAATGGGAAATTTGGATTTTGATGGCCCACTGTCATAGGCTCCTTTCCCCTTGTTAGACTACCATGCGGGCCCCCGAGCATTGAGTGCCAGCCTCCCTCCACCTCTCATCGCGGTGGGCTGGCATACACTGTTTGCGGACCCGAGCCACCCAGCCTCGCCACTATTCCATGGACCGGGTCCATACTATTCTGTGGACCAAAGCCCTCTCTCTCTCTCTCTCTCTCTCTCTCTCTTTTTCTTTCTTTTTAGCTTCGTAAATTCGTATCTCCTCCGTTATAACTCCAAAAATTGTGAAATAAATTTCTAAAAATTCGTTAAATCAAGATCTTGCTAATGGCATAGGACTTGATTAATTTGGAGTTCATTTGTGTATTCTTTTGTATTTACTTGCTCTCTTTGCCGTTGTGCTTTTTCCGGTAAATCGCCCGTTTAGGATTCAAAGACGCCGGAGATCCTCAAGTTGATCAAGACCAAGAATATCACGATCATCTTGCCTCTAATCAAGGCGAGTCAATACTTTGACCATGTTGCTCCTATATTTTATGTAAATTAGTTTCTTTTAAATTAACAAATTGCATGCTTTAATTTTTAATCAAATATATGTTAAAGCTTAAGGTAGTTAAACACCCACTTGATGTCTAATTAATTAATATGCCATCCTTGATAACTTGAATCCATTAGCCTTTGTCACCCTAGTAATTATATGGTAATACTAGTTATAGGGTGTACTTGAGCGACATGCTAGCCTTTTTCAAGCAGGGTATTAAAATACCCCAAATCATCATGTCTTCAAATATAAAATGTTTTGGGTAGTCATTGGTGGTCCATTGACTAAGGCGAGAAAATAATTTGGTTTCCTTCTCAAAACCCTAAAATGCTAGCTCTATCTCGGGCGGATGGTGAGGCGGTTGGTGCTCAGAGCACGAGAATGATTGGGTTGTGGAATGAACCGCCAGATAACCCTAAGGACTTAATCGGTCACGACCTCCGTGTTAAACAAGTACAACCACAAGTCTGCAGAAAAACTTGCGACTTAGCTTAGTAGATTTATTGAACCTTGATGCCATTTCATTTGGGCGGATAAACGGGGAGCCAAGCTGATTTATTCGGCTTGAATGGGACACCAAAGGGAGGGTGAAGTTTGCGGTCGCCGAGGTATAGCACCGCTATGCCGATCGGCCGAGGTAAAACATCCCGCTCAACATTATGGGCGTAACCCTATATGTGCGTAAATGACGAAGGGCGAGATAAGTCGAAGCGTTATTGTGACAACCTCTCGACTACACATCTAAGGAATTGTGTAGGGCAATGAGTTAATTGTCTCTTGTGGGTAAAGTGTACTACCTCTGCAGAGTATTAAATCTTAAACAAACCGTGCCTACGGTCAAAAGCGGACATGGGAACTTAACTTGAGTTAGTTCTATTTCAAAACCTTGTGGGTGGTATAAAATGTGGCGGGCTCACCTAGCCCTGAATTTGTTTTTTCCCGGTGGATGTACCCAGTTGTTGTTAATATGTCGATGTAACCATAATCAAAATAAGCATGAAGGTGGAGGTAACCTCTCATGAAATAATTATTGCATTACTCTCTTTATAAAAATTGCAATTTGTTAAAAATGCTAAGTCATAGGATTTGTAACTATAATATTGAAAAACTTGCTTTAGCAAATAAAAGAACCCGAGCCATCCCTTGTTAAGCCTTGCATATATAATTGCATGTGTGTGTTGGCTCGCGAGCACGGTAGTAGTGCTCATTCTCGCTTCTCTCCCCCACCCTTCAGATAATGAAGATGAAGGAGACTACGCCTACTACGATGGACCAGAAGATGATGGACAAGGATATGATGAGGAGTAGAGTAGTTCTGTAGTTTAGATCTCGCCCAGTCTAAGTAGACTCGTTGGTACCCGCGTACAACCGATATTATCCAGTCCTTGGTTAATATCCGTCAGACATGTGTCACCCCATCGCTTGTTCGTGTGAGATGAGCCCTACCTTCCCTTTTGCTTCCTTTGTAGACTTGGTCGTTCTTTTGTAATGTAATATATTTGGCCTTGTGCGGCCCTTTTGTAAAACTCGACCCGACGAGGTCTATGTTACCCTGTGTTGTAATATATTTGTTTTAGTCACGCCTTGTATGAATGATTCAGCAATGTGTACTGTGAAGTGCTAGCTACTGATCCAGGGAATAGCACAGTGATTCACAGAGGATTGGGATTCTCGAAATCCGGGTCCGACAGCCGTCCTCTTCGCTCGCGGCTGTCATCTGTCATCCTCTCCGCTCGTGGCGACGGCGGCGACAATGGAGATGACGTGAAGCGACGGCGGTGGCTTGAGTTAGCTCACTCCTCTCTCCTCCCCCCATCCCCCTCTCCCCCTCCTCACCGCTTGCGAATGATGCCCCAGCGGTGACCCAGATCCCTCTTCCATTCCACACCTGCCGTCCCCCTCCAGCACATTTTTATCCCATCCACAAAGTTTTATAAATAGAACTAACTCTAGTAAGTTCCCATGTACACCTTTGACTGTAGGTACGGCTGTTCGAACAGTTTATACTCTGCAAAAACTGTACACTTTACCCACAAGAGATAATCATCTTGATATGTACATACGCTTCCTTAGACATGTGAATCAAGAGGAGATCATCACAAGACCTTTACAATACGTCCCTCAGTATTAGTTACACTCGCTAAGGTTTCATCTGAGAAGGGTTACGCTCCCACACCTGTGTCAACCCTTACCCAGACCCCCTCTTGCGCCTTCACGACTTACGCCCACACAGATGCGTAAGCAGTGCACCCCAACCCATAGCTACAAAGGCTTACGACGTCGCGGGTCATCTACCTAGTGCAACTCGTACTGATAGATACAAATTATTTAGTCAGGTCGACACTATTATAGACTTGTGGTTGCCCTATTTTACATTAGGAGGTCATCACAGGATTAAGTACTTAGGGTTATCTGAGCTGTTCATTCTACATACCAACCACAAACCGATATTCCTTGGGCTACATTAGCACCTATCATCATACCATCTGTCGGATGTGGTATAGCAATTATTTAGGGTTTTGAGAAGTAAAACCAATTTAACTCAAATACTTCACCATATCCATCCAAAGACCGCCAAAACAATTTTCATGACTAAAGATGATGATTTAGGTATTTAATACCCCTTAGATTTAAGCAAGACTAGCATGTCACTTACGCACAACCTATAGCTAGTATAGTTACCATATAATTACTAGGGTGACAAGGATTTATGGATTCAATTGTCAAATGATAGTATAATAATTAATTAATTAATTATCAAATTAGTATTTAACTACCTTAATATTTAACATATATTTGTATAAAGAATTAAAGCATGCAATTTACTATTTTGAAAGAATATAATTTGCATAAAATGTAGGCTCAAAATGATCAAAGTATTGACTTGCCTAGGTTAAAGGCAAGAAAGTCTTGATAATCTTGAGCTTGATCAAGTTAGAGATCTCCAGCTTCTTCGGACTTTATTCGGACGAACGTACCGGAAAAGATCAAACAAACAAGAAGAACAAATAAATACACAAGAAACATTAAATAAACTATAAATTAAATAAAACCAGAGCCAAAAGGTAGGTCTTAAATTTACAAATTTTTAGAAATAAATTTCTTAATTTTTGGAGTTAAAATGAGAGAGAACGAGCATTTTTAAGATTGCTAAAGAATTAAAACGAGAAAAAGACAAAAGAGGGAGAGAGAAAATCGCCGATTGGTGGGTCCCAAAAACCTGTGGTGATGCGACGGAACGCATGGTCAAACCGCGTGAACCATCATGCGCCCATTTGTCGATTGCCGAATGGAATCAGATTTAAGACACCGCCTTAACTTTTTCTTTGGGGCCGCCGGGTAGAGAAACCAAGCAATCATTATGGCAGCAATTAATCAGCTAAGGCTGCTCCTAATGCTCCACCTTGACTAGTATTTTAAGTCTGTTATATAGGCAAATTGATAATATAACACCATAGTTAATGAGGAGAGATAGTACTCTAATATCTAATTTGGATACCAGTTTGGGCTTGAAATCCAATGTGTTTAGGCTGCTCCCAATGCTCAAATACTAGTAAAGATCATGCATGTAATTAAATGAAACAGCCTAAGATACTACACCATAAGAAATCATGCATTGGAAAGATAGTATCTTAACACTCCTCATGCACTAAGAAACTACACTAAGATACTGTCCATTGGGAGCAGCCTAAGTGCACAACTAATGATTGATCTAAAAAATAACTGACAGTGATTCTGCTCAATAAACGAGCTACAGTTGCTGTCTCATGTGCATTTAAGCCTTGGGGCCCACCTGTCACTGAATCATTGGGGTTTTAAAACCAATCAATACTGTGCTTGGGTCCACACGGCATTGAAGCAGCAGCAACAATTAAACCAACCTACATCATTAATACACAAACCCTACGGACAACGATTTGGATGATTAAATACAAGCTGCAGGTGCCGCCTGATTTTCGGACAAACAGAGGAAGGTCATGGGTGCGCGGGAGCATTGCCGGCACCGGCTAGCGGAGGCAAGGGGCAGCCGGCAAGTGGGCAACACGGAACCCCATGGGGACAGGGACCCCATGAGTGGCGGCGGTGGCAACAGCAACAGCAACAGCATAAAGGATGGCGGTGGCGCACGGCTGTGCAGCGGCACCGGCGATGGAGTGGCGCGGGGAGGGGGATGAAGGGAGCAAGAGCAAGAGGACGACATGGTGAGCTCACCGGGACCAAGAATGGGGTCGGAGGTGGACGGAGGTGTCACGCCCATCTCATCGATGCATGAAGGTGAAGGCGCCACAGCAAGATGACAGGCAAGTCGTCGGCCGGGCAAGTGGAGCCCAACTGTAAGGGTGTGGGTTGAGTCATTAAGAAAGAGTGTGGGTGCAATTGTATAATGGGTTTCTCAGGTGGTTCCAGAACCAGTTTAAAAAGACACTGCAGAGCATTCGACAAGGTCATGAAAAGAAAAACGAATTCAGTTTTCTCATCTCCTTCGTCTACTTTTCTCATCTCCTACTTCCTCGTTCCTACGATCCCAACGACCTCCCCTATCGATGTTTGTGAGTTTCGTTCAGTATCGATCGGGACACCACAACTTGGTATCAGAGCCCTTCTTCGCCTCCGTTGCAACATCGGAAGATTGAGGATAAGGTGGGCACGACGGCGCCACTGAAGATCAACGTGTAGACGCGCCAAGTACTCACGGCGATGGACAATCAGACAAAGCAGATGTAGGAGCAGCTCTCGGTGATTCTGGCGCGGTTCGATCAGCAAGCAACGCAGATTGACAAACTGGGTCAAGATGTGCGGAAACTTGGGCAGCATGTGGAAATCACCCAAGAGGCCATGGATGAAGTGAAGAGGAAGCAATCGGAGGGGAATATGGCTTCACATCCATCTACTCTACCGCCTCCACAGACCTACGGTATCGTGACTCAAAGCATCTGCTTGAAAGGGGTCCGATGACCGCCACAAAGAACCGGGTATGTTGACAAACCTCCGACCACCGCTGTTGGCGCAACCCTCGCCTCCAAATCATACCTATCAGGTGACAACTGCCCTAGCCACAGTCATGGAGGAAGAGAGGTTCTCCCGACCGCCCTGTCATGATTTTCTGAAGTTTCAAGGGGAGAATCCGATGCTATGGTTGGATCGCTGTCGGACGTATTTCGAGATGTGCCGTGTGCCCGTCACCCAATGGGTCTCCATGGCGACACTATACATGCAAGGTAATGCCGCTCTTTGGCTACAAGCTTTCAAGAGACATCATGTACTTGGGGGATGGGATACGTTTTGTCAAGGTATCGAAGAAGAGTTTGGGCTAGATGAATATGATGCTCAGATGAACCGGTTGTTGTTGCTCAAGCAAACAGGTTCAGTAGCAGAATACCGACTAGCATTTGAAGCATGTATGTATCATCAGTTGGCATTGGATGCAACACTGAATAGTAAATTTTTTGTTACTCAATTTGTCCTGGGATTGAGGGATGATATCCGAGCGGCAGTGCGCTTGCAAGCTCCTACTAGTGTTACTCGAGCAGTGGTCCTGGCTCGTATTCAGGAAGAAGAAATGGAGACTACTCGCCCAAAACAAAAAGGCAGCCAAATACCGAAGACATATCATTCTTCATTACATGCACCTTCAGCAACCGCAACTCCAGCAGGGCGAAGCGAGGGTCTTAAGCATCCAATGACTGACGAATTATGGCGTGAGCGTCAGTTGAAGGAGTATGGGCATTCCAATGGTCTTTGTTTTCGATGTGGGGATAAGTACAGTAAAGACCATTAGTGCAAGAAACCGGTTCAATTGTTGACAATTGAGATGGGCGAATTTGGTGAATTGTTATCAGAAGACACCTTGGCCTTATTGGAAGGGGGTGAGGTACCAGCTCAACCACAACCTCAACAAGAATGTTTCCGACTATCTGTGCATGCTGTCTCCGGCACTGAGGAAGTCGAGACAGTTCGGCTCAGAGCATTAATGGGAAATCAGATTATGTTGCTCTTGGTGGACTCAGGTAGACTCACAGTTTCGTCAACAAAGCATTTGTCAACCATACTCATTGCAAGACCGAATGCATTCTTGCTGTTTCTATCAAGATTGCGAATGGAGAAGTTATGCATTGCTCTAGTCAGGTTCCCAAATTGACTTGGTGGATTCAAGGAGTGATGTTCCAAACTGATATGTGCATTCTTGATTTAGGGGCTTATGATGCAATTCTGGGAATGGATTGGTTGGAAAAATTCAGTCCTATGGACTGTCATTGGACTAATAAGACGATAGCTTTTGAGTATGAAGGTCGTCGGGTTTGTTTACAAGGAGTCCAACCTTGTCACTTGAACCAACTGACTAAAATATCTGTGAATCAACTACATAAATCGTACACCGGAAATGATGTTTGGGCTTTTGCAATTGTGCAGCCTCAATCGCTAGAAGTTTTGGCGAGATAGCCCAAACAAAGGGCTCAAGTCATCAAGGATTTGATTGATAAATACCAAGATGTGTTTGCGGAACCCACAACACTGCCGCCACATCCTCAGTATGATCACGCCATTACTTTGCATTCGGGGGCACATCCAGTCAATTCTAGGCCGTATCATTACTCTCCTCTTCAAAAGGACGAGATCGAACGGTAGGTAACAAACATGCTGAACGCTGGGTTGATTACTCCAAGTATGAGTCCTTATGCTTCTCCGGTGCTCTTAGTTCAGAAAAAGGATGGAGGATGGCGATTTTGCATTGATTATTGTCGGTTGAATACACTGACAGTGAAGAATAAATTTCCACTTCCCGTTATTGATGAGCTTCTGGACGAACTTGCTGGCACCCCGTTTTTCTCCAAATTGGATTTACGAGCTGGTTATCATCAAATCCGAATGCGTCCAGAAGATGAAGAAAAAACAGCTTTCAAGACGCATCATGGGCATTTTCAATTCAAAGTGATGCCATTTGGGCTTTCTAATGCGCCGGCAACCTTTCAGTGTTTGATGAACTCGGTGTTTGCATCATACATCCGTAAGTTTGTCATTGTTTTCTTGGATGAAATTTTGGTCTATAGCAAAGATTTGCATGAACATCTCACTCACTTGCAACTAGTTTTGGACACACTAAGAAGTAACACATTGTATGCAAAAATGTCCAAATGTTCCTTTGCTAGAGAAAGCATTCAGTATCTGGGCCACATCATTTCCCACGCTGGAGTGACCACTGATCCGGACAAGACATCAGTTATGGAAAAATGGCCCAAACCAACTACAGTGACTGAATTGTGGGGTTTTCTGGGTCTGACCGGCTACTATCGGAGATTTGTGCGTCATTATGGTATTATTGCAAAGCCGCTAACTAATCTTTTGAAGAAGAAAGGCTTCGTTTGGACAAATATCGCTTCTCAAGCATTTGAACAATTGAAACATGCCATGATCAGTACACCAGTCCTAGCATTGCCTGACTTTAACCTGCCCTTCGCGATTGAAACTGATGCTTGCGACACTGGTGTTAGAGCAGTACTTACACAGAAGGGACATCCCATTGCATATCTGAGCAAAGCATTGGGAGTAAACAATCAGCGCCTATCTATTTATGAGAAGGATTTTTTGGCTATCATGATGGCCATTGATCGGTGGTGAGCATACTTACAGCGGGGCCCTTTTCTCATCTTGACCGATCACAAGAGTTTGTGCCATCTGACAGATCAGCACTTAACTTCAGATCTCCAACGGAAGGCGCTGTCCAAATTAGTTGGTCTTCAGTTTACATTTCAATACAAAAGGGGTGTCGACAATGGAGCTGCTGATGCTTTGTCACGAGTTAGTCATTTGTTAATCCTTCAAGCTATCTCTATTTGTCAACCAGTATGGGTGCAGGAAGTCTTGAATTCATATGAAATGGATTTGGCAAAGACCGTAATTGCTTGCCCGTTTAGCTGTGACAAGCCCTGATGAGAAGGGTTTTGCTTTAGAACATGGCTTGATTAAATACAAAGGCAAAATATGGATAGGTTCCAATATGGCCTTACAGACCAAACTCATCAGTGCCTTGCATGACAGTGCAGTGGGGGGTCACTCCGGTATGCAAGCTACCTATCACCGAGTTAAGAAGCTATTCTTTTGGTCGAGTCTCAAGTCGGCCGTGGAACATTTCATTCAACAATGTCCCATCTGTCAACAAGCAAAGCATATTAATTAGAAACCAGCTGGGTTCCTTCAGCCATTGCCTATTCCTGAGGGTTCTTGGCAAGATCTTACTATGGATTTCATAGAGGGACTTCCTAAATCAGATGGGTATGATGTGATTATGGTGATTGTTGATCGTCTTACGAAGTATGCTCATTTTGTCGCCCTCAAACACCCATTCACAGCTGCTCAAGTAGCTCGGGTTTTTCTGGAACAAGTGGTCAAGTTACATGGGGTTCTCGCCCATTGTCTCGACATGCATGTCGTTCACCAAGACATTTTGAAGGAGCTGTTTGCCACCGTCGGGACTCAATTGCTCTATAGCACGGCCTACCACCCCCAGACGGACGATCAGAGTGAGCGAGTCAATCAATGTTTGGAGATGTATCTCCGTTGTGCAATCCATGATTGCCCTCGACAATGGAAGAAATGGATCGCCATGGCAGAATTTTGGTACAATTCCAAATTTCATTCGGTGCTGGGCTGCTCTCCGTTCAAAGCACTATATGGTGTCGACCCTAATTTCGGAGCAATGCCGAACATTTCTGTCTCCTCTACAGCTGAAGTGGATGTAGTGCTTCAGGACCGACAAGTGTATTTTGAGATGTTACGCAATCAGTTAATCAAAGCTTAACACCGTATAAAAACGCAGGCTGACAAGCACCGTTCCGAACGACAATTTCAAGTAGGTGATTAGGTCTTGCTCAAATTACAACCATATGCTCAGCATTCTGTTGTCAATCGTCCCTATCCCAAGCTGGCCTTTAAGTATTTTGGTCCTTTTGTGGTACTTGAGCGGATTGGAGCAGTCGCATATAAACTGGATTTATCCTCTGACTCTTTGATTCATCTAGTGTTTCATGTGTCTTAGCTGAAACCATTTACTCCTAGCTATCGCCCAGTATTTTCTGAACTGCCGAAGATTGCTGACCTTACTACCGGCGTTCCGCAGCCTCAGAAAATTTTGGATCGTCATCTGGTCTGAAGGGGCAATTCAGCTATTCCACAAATACTGGTGAAGTGGTCGACGATTCCTGCCACCTCCGCTACCTAGGAAGATTACTATGTGTTGCAACAACGTTTTTCGGAGGCAAGCATTTGGGAGTCAGTATCCTCTCTGGGGGGGATAGTATCACGCCTCCACCTCGTCAGATGCATGAAGGTGAAGGCGGCAACAGGCAAGATGATAGGGCAAGTCGTGCTGGCAGTGGAGCCCAGCTGTAAGGGTGTGGGTTGAGTCATTAAGAAAGAGTGTGGGTGCAATTGTATACTGGGTTTCTTGGGTGGTTCTAGAACCAGTTTAAAAAGACACTGTAGAGCATCCGACAAGGTCATGAAAAGAAAAATGAATTCAGTTTTCTCATCTCCTTCGTCTACTTTTCTCATCTCCTGCTTCCTCGTTCCTACGATCCCAATGACCTCCCCTATCGATGTTTGTGAGTTTCGTTCGGTATCGATCGGGACACCACAGGAGGGCGGAGAACGGCGGCGAGGACGGTTGCGGCCGGAGGTGGAGGAGAAGGCGAAATCCGGAGGCGTTGGTGAAGCAAAACCGAATCGGCTTGGGGGAGAGTTCCTCGGCACTGGGGGCACACGGTGACGGTGGTGACGCGGTGAGGGGCTCACCGAGCGGCAACGGCGCGGGCGGCGTGGCGCTGCACAAGGGAGCTCGGTCCTCTTCGCTTTGTGCTCGGGAGGAGAACGGCTGGGGAAGGGAAAGGGAGGTGGGGCTTCTCTTATAGCACCGGAGGAGGATGGAGCCGCGTTGGGAGGGCGGTGGCGCGCAGATGGGCGCGAATTGGAAGGACTAGGCGGTGGCCGAGAAGATGGGGGTGGGACGGGGCGGCGTCAGCACATCATGGGCGCGGCTCGGTGATGCGACGAGACGAGGAGGTGGGGCATTGTAAAGGCCTCGTGATAATCAACTTAGTTGCACACCTATGGAAGTATGTCAGGACATTATAAGTTGAATTATCTCTTATGGGTAAAGTGTACAAACTCTGCAGAGTAAGAAAACTATCGAGATAGCCGTGCTCACAGTCAAGAGCGGTGCCGAGAACTTGCTTGAACTAGCTTTCATTTTATAAAACACTTTGTGGGTGGACTGGTAAATTAAGGTGTGAAATGGCATGGTCGAGGACCAATGGTAAGTACAGGATATGACCCGAGAAATGAAATTGAGCATTGAGTGGATGGAGCCACTCAATGGTATAGGAGATGGGATCTCCACTAGTAATTTACAACAAAACTCGGTTTATTAAAACTTGTGTTAGTTAAAATACCAAGTCTCAGGAATTTGCTACTACATAAACTAATTGGAACTTAGCTTTGTGCAAATAAAAGAACCATGAACCTCCCTTGATTAGCCTTGCATATATAATAATTGCATTGTGTGTTGGGTTGTTGGCTCATGAGTACGGTTGTGTACTCATGCTCGCTTTATACATTCTTTTAGTTAGTAGGCATAAAAGAAGGATATGTGAATTTATGAGCATTCATCAAGACTGGAGATCAAGAAGGCCAAGAACTAGGTCGCAACTCCCAGTCGATTGCCTATAGATATATCATGAGGGTTCCACGTGTTGTACTTTATTTTGCTTCCGCTGCTGTTCTTTGAAAGATATTTGGCCTGTCCGGCCATTCTGCAAGTCAAACGCCATAAGGTATATTTACGCTTTGTTATTATTATGCAATAGCTTTTCATTTTCATGATATGTGTTGATATCTAATGATGTAAATGTGGGCACTAGCTACTGATCCAGGGACTGGTGTTGTGAACACAGAGGATTCCAAATGTCAAAATTTGGGGTCCGACAATATCTGACAAAAAAATGCAAGAAAGCTGTGGAGTAGATCAGGAGGATCCAAAGGAACAGTGAATAGTTTATGCAAGGAATCAATCTAAAAAGCTCTTTTAATGCCAATTCAAATGGCAATTTGCCAATATATCATCTCACAAAATACAAACACCTCGACTACTAATTTAAGATATCGAGCTGCACACAAGAAATTGATATACCAGTAAGATCAAGAACTGGTCGAATCACTACCACAAATGCAAGGAGATATCAAAATGTCCTTTTGGAAGTTAAGCTGCTTAGCTGCTCCCAATTGAACTGAATAAGAGATGGAAAAAGTTTCTGTGTGGACTAGCATTTAGTGAACAGACTACCAAAAAAATACTTATTGTACAAGATAAAATGATAAAAATATCCTAACCCACCAAAATTTAAAGATATATTGGGAATGTAGAGATAAATTAGCAAGAGATGGTCTATTTCTATTGAGCAATTACAAGTATTGTACAAGATAAAATGATAAAAATATCCTAACCCACCTATCGTTCACTCAAGACATCACTAAAATTTGACAAAAATTAGTAAAACTGTATTCCCCGTGAAAAATTTCTCTCTAAATCTTCCAAAGACTCTTCTTTTGATAGGCCAAATCCCTCTAATTCGACGACAAGATTGTATATGAGCACATAATTCGACCACTGAATGCTACTTAAAGCAGGTGCGTGCGTCACCTGCTCGTCATTGTTGAGGTACTCCTGAGCCTCCTTGATCTCGATGTCGAGGGCGGCGGGGAGGTTCCCAAAACTGGACCCCTTCTTCTTCTTCTTCTTCTTCTTCTTCTTCTTGACCTTGCTCTCCATCATCACCGGCGAGGAATTCAGCCCCACGCAAGACGAGAGGAGCATGAGCGACCACCGGGCAAAGACGACGGAGGAGGCTCCTACACCACCGCAGACAGTGCATGGGATGGAGAGAAGGAGGTGGGAGAGGCGGAGGTAGCAGAGACAAAGGCCATGGCTAACGTGAGGTGAGGCGTGAGGAGAAATGAGGAGGGGATAAGGCGAGGAAGAGAAGGGGTTTGGGCGTGGGCGCGGGCACGAGAGGAGGGAGATAAGGCAAGGAGGGCGGAAGGGAGGAAGGCGGCAGCAAATCCGATCGGGGGAGGAAGGAGGGCGGCGAGGGAGGAGGAAGGAGGAGGGCAGCGGGGGAGGAGAGAACCGACGGTGGGGGAGGTGGGAGCCAGGGAGGAGGTGGGCGAGCGGGGCAAGCAGTGCTAGGGTTTCTTGTGGGCTTTTATTCAGTGGCAAACGGCCGGTAAGTACCTCCAACTTCGGGGGTAAATGCGGAATGGGGGCTATGGGAAGCCGCAGAAGCTCTCCGCGGGTGGCTTTCGACTTCCAACTTCCGCACATTGTAACATGAAACGGCTTCGGGGAAGAAAAGCTAGGCATTTGGAACGGCATCTGGCTTTTTCAAGCGAAAGGCCGAAGCCGTTCCAAACATGCCCTTAAAGTCATAAATTTCTACACTTGATGACCACAAGATCTGACGGCCAGACTGCAGATTGCACGGTCACACCACCACAATACCATCCCCAGTCGGGCCCCAGGCACCAGCCACCAACGGCAGTAGGTAGCAAAATCCACGATGAAATCGAAGGATAAACAAAACAACACACGATTTGGAACTGCAAATAGTATCTGGATCACTCAAACGTTGACATACAAATACAAACAACAAAAGTCATGAATGGCAAGGTAGCTTATCAAAGCAAACTATACCAATTTCAAATCAAGCACAACATCAGTAGATCACTTAAATACTACGTAAAGCTAAGATGTTGTCTATTCCAGCAACTCATAGATTGGCTAACGATCTCATCAAAATGTAGTCCTATCTCCACCACTAATTCACTATTCACAACTACCCTAACAAATCGATGGTAATATGGAAAACATCTCGATCGACGGCCTTTCAGACAAAAGGCACATAATCATTCAAAAGTTGAATCATTCGGTCGCTCCAATGGGGGGAAATTTGAAAAAGAAAAAAAACAGGGATGAAATTGAGCTGTTTAGGCTAAGGAATTTGTCGACGGGAGGCTAAGGGAAACTTATAGGAATTTGTCGACGGATGTCTCCTGCGTCGGCACGGCGAGCTTGAGCTCCTTGAGCGGCTTCTTCCCTCTTCATGGCCACCTCTTGTACGGTTAGGGTCTCGGGTGGGAGATGGAGGCGGAAGTGGCAAAAGGCCTAGTCGGGGAGGAGAAAGGGGGCCAGGGTGGAGAGGAGAGAGCAAAGAATACCGCACACTCGCGTCGTGGTGGTGGAGGCCGGAGGCGGATGGGTTGTGTGGGTCAGGAAGATGGTTCATGGGCTGCGCATGCGCTTTAACCTCTACAGGGTATTGGGTATTTTTGGTTTTCATCCGATTTTTACCAGAAAAAAAGAACAAAAAAACCTGATTTCTTGATCCCATACCAAATACCAATCAAACCGAGTTAACCGGCACAGTTCAGTTTTTTTGGTACGGTTTTTTCGATTCGGTGGTAATGTGCATGGTCCTACATGCAACGGTCATTGCAAAATGGAACATAATAAAAAACAGTAGATAAAATAGCTTGGCCAAGGCTTTAATGAATAAAGAAAAGGAAAACGACATTTAATTCGAAAGACAGCAGAAGAATAAATAACATGTAATTTATTTGAAAATGTAGAAACAACACGGTGGTGTAAAAACGGTGCTCCCATGACCTGATTGCACATGCAACAACTATGCTAACTTGGTTCATGGAACAAAAGAGAAACAAGGGTGAGATAAAATATCTCAGCAAGTCACACCCAATAGTAATAGCAACAAATAAATGTAGGGTAAAACAAGGGTTCTAGGTAGCCCCAAACAATGGAGGCTACGAAAGTAACAAAAGGGGATATGACATATCGGGTAACAATCGATAGATTGTAAATACGAAAATAGGGAATGTCATATAGAAGTAACAAGGAGAAGTAATCTTGTGATTGTAAAGGTAGATAGTTACCGTACCTATTTTTGACAAATCATATACCAGGTCATACCAGATTTGGTCATTGCTTGCTTGTAAGGCTTCAAGCTATTTTTACCAGATTTGGTTATTTTGGTGTTTTAAACTCTTTAATAAAATAGGTTGTGTGCATCCTAGATACAGAGGCCGGGAGAGATTTTTCTCTTCCATTATCTAAAAAATATACCAGGTCATACGGGACTAGTCAGGCACCTACCTCGACTGTATACCTATGACGAGGTGTTATCTTCCCAACAACGAGAATGTATGCCCCCGTACGTTCTTG
This sequence comes from Phyllostachys edulis, assembly GCA_036346405.1. Lineage (NCBI taxonomy): Eukaryota > Viridiplantae > Streptophyta > Magnoliopsida > Poales > Poaceae > Phyllostachys > Phyllostachys edulis. The sequence goes on from JAYEVD010000337.1 coordinate 157,789, forward strand.
AGCGGGTAGTGTTATTACCCCTATATGTGATGACTAGATTGTGTAAATGGTACGATTGGGTTTGACTGCAACTAACATCTGAAAAGGAAATGAAATTAGTAATGCAACTATGGTAATTTATGGTGAATCATAAAATAGGTGATAGGAACAACTGGGTGTTAATCTCCCAACAACGAAATTGTACGTCATGCATACATTATTGGATGGAACCTTAAAAGGTGCTATTTCCCATGTATGGGATGAGACAGGGATGGGGGTGCAATCGGAGCGGATACGGTCGGATATCGCTCATCATGTATTATATTTCATTTTTTTCTCGGAGTCGGAGTTGGACACGGTTAGTGCCGGATAACTATTTATTTTTTCCGTATTCGCTTCGCAAGCTTTCGGCCGGCCGGTCGGGAATTATCCGCTCCGTTTGCACCCTAGATAGGGAGACAATGGAATAATATATATGAAAAAAAATATGGAACAGGGATTTGATAATGAGAATTCAACGAGACATTATAACGATAACAGGATTATTTGACATTAGCAAGTCGATAAGGCAGTGCACGGAACATGGAAACCCTACCCTTGCTCCTTCCCCATGTACGCTTTGTGTATTGGGCCAAGTGACAGGCCGGTCCAACCAGCTCCAATTGCTCCTCTATTATTTCCATTCTAATTGAATATTCTGATTTGGATGACATTTGGAGATAACCGAGGATTAATTTAAGAGATACTTAGAGGAGAATTAGGAAAGGGAATTAAGGAATAGGCATCACCAACATTTGATATTACAAATTTGAAGGTGTTACAACGGAAGGCCACGGGCTTAGTGAATTATCAGAGCGTGGGCCATGTAATTTACTAAGTGCACACGCCAAACGTCTCCTTGCAGCATGTGTATGGATCTTATTTAGTAGAGTTGGTTCCACTGGTTACTGCTATGCTATGGACTACGGACTATGGTGCTTAACTGCTAAGTTGCTCTTTTAGGTAGGTAGGTAGGTAGCTCATGCATGCATACGTACTGCTGCACAGGCTGATCGGCGGCGAGCGCGACGTCTCCGGCGGCAGCTCGGCTGGTGCTCATGGCGGCTCGCGGACGACCTCGGGGGTGGTCGTACAGCCCACGGGCTTCTCTTTATTTTGTTCTTTACTACATACAAAAGCTTTGGTGGAATTAAAACTGTGTACAGACGATAGAAGGAAGGAAGGAAGGAAGGAAAAGAGGTGATCGGCCAGGCAAAGGGGCAAAGCAATTTGGTTTTGTTTCTTAACTTTTGATTTTTAGGGAGTTTCCTTTGGTCTGTTTTTCGTCAGGTTTCTGGGATATGTTTGGTTTACTTTGTGGAAGCAGGCGCCTAGTAGTATATGTCATACCCAAATTTGAGTTTGGTTTTGACTCGATTTGTCACCCAAAAAAAATGCTCCGGTTTTGTCATTGACCCTTGTCAATACGCAAAATCGAGTGCTTGTGTCTTGCTCTAAGTGCCTTTCTTGATATTTTTGCCATTTATGGCGTGGTGGGGGAGGAGCGGATGCGTCCTTTTTTGCTGGTTTCATATCCAGGATTATTTACGCTGGTCTGCGTTTGGTAAGCCCTTGTAAACTGGTGTGATTCTCTCTCCTGTTCTGTTCTTCCTTTTAGGGGCCTATTTTTACATTCAGACAGGATGAGTAATCTTTTGCAGGAACTTGTTCTTGCCGATGATACTGTTACCATCTTACTGCTACCATGTAATTAAGGGGATCTAACCAAGAATCCCTTACCCAACACAATGTTCAGATTTAGACCGGATTTAATAGTAGTAGTGATACATCATTTTCAGCTGGAACAATAATTAACATGTACGAATTATTAGTCATTGGTTGCTTTCATGCCATAATAATGTGTAGCTGGAATGCCTTTACCTAACACACGTGGTGCTCACCTGGGATGTGATATGCCAATGCGAGCAATAGCACAGGAATCGTGTGCATTAGCGATCGCTGTCTCGGTTTTCTTCACGTGCAAGTGACATTTTGTAACTCTTGTTTCCATGTGGCTGGCGTTTGATGATCCTTGTGATTGCCTGATTGGTAGATGCCGCGAGAAGCAACGGAAGGAGGCCTCCCGCCTGCAAACTGTGAACCGGAAGCTGACTGCGATGAACAAGCTGTTGATGGAGGAGAATGACAGGCTGCAGAAGCAGGTGTCCCGTCTCGTCTACGAGAACGGGTCCATGCGGCAGCAGCTTCATAAGGTGAGATTCATCTCCTTTGTTAATCCCATCACGTATTACTCCTACTTAGTGAACGTCAGCATAGACTATTTTAGAGATAATTTGAGAACTATTTTCACTTCTTGGATACTGTCATGTGCTTAGCTGCTGATATGCTGATATAAAACTCTATAGCTAATGAGCTGAATGCTCCTAGCATCTTCTAGAAACAAATTCCAGTTTGTGTTGGATTTATGTAGCTTCTGCTGTTCATCTTGCTGGTTCCTGCTTCTAATGTTATGGGTTATGATGTTTGCAGCCTTCTGTAGCGACTACAGACACGAGCTGTGAGTCTGTGGTTACTAGTGGTCAGCACCACCAACAGCAAAACCCAGCAGCTCTGCGTCCGCAAAGGGACGCGAACAACTCAGCTGGGTAATTGCAGTACCTAGTGTCCTTCACTTTTCTAATTCCATTTTCGTGCGTGTACGCCCGCACGCTTGCATGTTAACGTATTTTCTAATTATTACGCTTTCCATTATTGAAAGCGTATTTGTTCCTACGTTCTACCGAGGTTTACGCTTTCCAGTAAATAAAATGCATTTTCTTTACAACTGAAAGCAGCTTTCCTATTTTCCTTTGATTTTTATTAACTTACATGTGGGATCTACGTGTCAGCGACTCACCTAGTAATAACGTTCGAAATTAACTTTTCTTTAACCTTTTTGGCTTGGTCCCACATATCATAGACTAGTTACATTTGATCTCTGATTCTTAACATTTATTAGCGTTTTAACCCCTCGGGCCCACTGGCAGTGAGGGAGGCAGAGAAAGGGAGAGCTACGCTCATGGCCGAGTGCCATGGCGAGCTTGTGGTTGACGATCGGAGTGACGATGAGGATTAGGCCAAAAATGGGATCCTCTCTCGACGGCGATACCACCGGGTGGTGTTGGAGGCCGGAGGCGGCGCTACGCCGGAGAAGAGTGGTAGAGCTTCTCGGGCTCAAAGTTGTTCTCGCGATTGGAGCTAATTGGCGGCAAGTGCATGCGTTCGTTCAGGGAGTTATTGCGATGCTATTGGCAGCGGCTCAGGAACCAATGGTCACCGAAGCGGCAGTACCATGATCGGCTACGACGAATCCTATGCTACGCTATCTAACCCTTTGATCTAACACACGCTAAAGCTTCAGGGAACTACTAGAAGCTCACCCGAGGCTTTGAAGGTGTTGGAGGATGACCGGAGTGACGGGGCGACATTGAACAGCGGAGGCACACAGGAAGCTTGCAGTGAAAGTTCGTTGTAGGGATAGAGATGCTACAAGGAGGTGCGTATTAGCTTTCTAGCATTCTAAGGATGGTAGGGATAGAAGGAATCGACATGGGACTCACCAAGTCAGCGGCTAATTAGAAAATGGTTGCGGCGGTCAGAAATGAGGAAGATGATCGATCTGGGGGATTCTTCGTAGTTGAAGCTTCATTAATAGAGAGAGATGTGATGTGTAAGACACGATATGACGTAGTCAAGTGAGGTTCAAGCTCACCAGATTGCCGGGAACGAAGATGTCCCAAAACGGGTGCGCGTCGGAGGTGAAGAAGATGATGGCTTGTAGGAACTATGGGGTTCCTAGAGCTACATCAAGTACAGAAGAAGAATCAGTGAGGCAAGATGCGCATGGTGACGCAGGTGGCGTAGGTAAGGAAGCTCACCAGCGTCGAAGATGACCCTCTCGTTTTCGATGAACCAAGGAGCAAGAAGCTCTGATTCTTGGTGGGAAGTGAGATTGGCGAGTTGGGATCACTGTGACACGGTCGGAGGGTTAAATACTGGTGAGTAGAGTGTGAGAACCGCGATGAGAAGTTACAGCCGTGGCAAGTATCTTGCGCTCCTCTTCGGCGTCTCTGCCAGCGCAGGGGAGTTGGGCGCCATTAAGGGGACGGGTAGTATGGGCGGAGCCAGGTGGAGGTGATGAAGGTAGGTGAGTCTTGAAAACAGTGAGCGGCGAGGAAAACCACGAGCGATGTGGGCGAGGGAGGCACAAGATCAAGCGAAGCGAGGCGGCCGAGGTGGAAGAAAGGTCTTGGCAAGTAAGGAAGCTCACCGGCGTCGAAGATGACCCTCTCGTTCCCGATGAACCAAAGAGCAAGAAGCTCTGATTCTTGGTGGGAAGCGAGATTGGCGAGCTAGGATCACTGTGACATGGTCAGAGGGTTAAATACTGGTGAGTAGAGTGTGAGAACCGCGACGAGAAGTTATAGCCGTGCCGAGTATCTTGCGCTCCTCTTCGGCGTCTCTGCCAGCGCGGGGGAGTTGGGCGCCATTAAGGGGATGGGTAGTATGGGCAGAGCCAGGTGGAGGTGATAGAGGTAGGTGAGGCTTGAAAACAGTGGGCGGCTAGGAAAACCACGAGCGATGTGGGCGAGGGAGTGCGCTGGCGCACTGGCGAGCGAGGGTGAAGCCGAGGTGGAAGAAAGGTCCTGGCAAGTAGGGTCCACTGTCACGAAAGCGGAGTGAGGGTGGCGTGAAATGAGCCGAAGGCTTGAGAGAAAATGGGCCATTAGTTTCGCCCAAGGCGTAAAGGGAAAATCAAATATGTTCCAAATTTTATGAAAATTTTGGTGAGAGTTTTTGACAAGGTCTAATTTCATAGGTAAATTTTCCAGATTTTATATGCTCTATGATTTTCCCCAAAAATCTTACAAGTTGCGCTTTGTATTTAATTCATTATTTGTCTTATGCAAAAGTTTAAAAGTCATGTATAAATAATTTTCCATATAGAATAAGCTCAAAATTAATTTCCCTTTTATTTTTATTATGTATTCCCAAAATGAGATTTTTGGGATGTTACGCTGAATCGCTTCCGCAAGCTTTTCATTCGATCGGTCGAATTATCCGCCCGCTTGCACCTCTAGATAGGGAGACAGTGGAATAATATGAAAAATATGGAACAGGGATTTGATAATGAGAATTCAACGAGACATTATAACGATAACAGGATTATTTGACATTAGCCACTCGATAAGGTACCCTTGGTCCTTCCCCATATACGCTTGGTGTGTTGGGCCAAGCGACAGACCGGCCCAACCAGCTCCAGTTCCTCTTCTCTATTATTTCCATTCTAATTGAATATTCTGATTTGGATGACATTAGGAGATAATCGAGGATTAATTTAAGAGATACTTAGAGGAGAATTGGGAAAGGGAATTAAGGAATAGGCATCACCAACATTTGATATTACAAATTCGAAGGTGTTACAATGGAAGGCCACGGGATTAGTGAATTATCAGAGCGTGGGCCATGTAATTTAATAAGCGCACACGACGAAACGTCTCCTTGCAGTATATTCCAACTCAAAGGGTGTTGCTATTTTAGGTAGGTTGGTAGCTCATGCAAGCATACGTACTGCTGCACAGGCTGATCGGCGGCGAGCGCGACGTCTCCGGCGGCAGCTCGGCGGGTGCTCATGGCGGCTCGCGGACGACCTCAGGGATGGGCCCCGCACGTCGGTGTCTAAACAGTGGTGCGAGCGTACAGCCCACGGGCTTTTCTTTATTTTGTTCTTTACTACAGACAGACAGAAAGAAGGAAGGAAGGAAGGAAGGAAAGAAAAGAGGTTTGGAATGGATCGATCCCTTCCGTGCCCTGTGAAAAGGGGGAAAAGCAAGAGTGGCATCATCTGAGTCCGAGGCCAGGGAAACAAGCAAGACATATATGCCTATGCCAATCTGCATGTTGTTGCGCCGGCCTTTAATTTCAGGAAAGAAAGGCATCACGATCAATCACAAGCAAGACATATATGCCTATGCCAATCTGCATGTTGCTGTGACGGCCTCTAATTTCAGGAAAGAAAGGAATCATCATCAATCACAAGCAAGGCATATATGCCCAGAGGTACACAAATTCATCCGCCTCGCTAGCCATCTAGCCTTGCGATCGATCGACTCACCACAAATACTACATGCACTCTGTTGCCAGACTAAAAAGCTAATCCTTTCTTTTCTTTCAACCCAGCCTGCTTGCCTAAAAACAAGAAAAATAAGAGAAGATCGATATGGCCATAGTCCTGGATGCTTTTGCGTTCTACTCGCCGACCTGCTCAAGCAGGCGGCACAAGATGAGGTTGAGATGTTGCTCGGAGTCTCTGGCGAGATCGACAAGATGGGCGTCAAGCTTGAGGACCTCAAGAAATTGCTCACCGATGCCGACAGGAGGCGCATCACCGACCAGAGCGTCCAGGGGTGGGTGACGGAGCTCAAGGGCGCCATGTACGACGCCACCGACATCCTCGATCTCTGCCAGCTCAAGGCCATGGAGCGTGGTCCGTCCATGGGCATGGGGTGCTGCAACCCCTTATTGTTTTGCCTGCGAAATCCCCTCTTCGCCCACGACATCGGCAGCCGCATAAAGGCGCTCAACCAGAGATTGGACGACATCAAGGAGCGGAGCGCCACATTCAGCTTCGCCAACCTCGGTTCCTACGAGGACCATAGAGGCAGCGTGCAGGCCTCTCGACTATCTGCTAGCCGCGAGACGTCCGGGGAGCTCGACCGGGCGGGTGTGGTTGGGGAGAAGATCGAAGAGGACACAAGAAAGCTGGTGGAGATGCTGATAGAAAAGGAGGGCAAAAACGACAACATCATGGTGGCCGCCATTGTGGGCATTGGCGGGATCGGCAAGACCACCCTCGCCAAGAAGGTTTTCAACGACGACACCATAAAGGACAAGTTCGACAAGACGATATGGCTAAGCGTCAACCAGGACTTCGACAAGGCTGAGCTGCTCCGAACTACCATCACCCAGGCCGGGGGAGACCACCGTGGAGAGAAAGCGATGGCCTTGCTTGGGCCAGCCCTTACTTCTTCCTTCAAGGGGAAGAAGCTCTTGCTGGTGATGGATGACGTGTGGAGCCTAGGAGCATGGGAGGGTGTGTTTAAAACGTCGTTTGAAAACGATGCTGCTCCAGGCAGCCGAGTCCTCGTCACCACGAGAGATGAAAGAGTCGCTAGAGGCATGAAAGTTGTGTATCCCTACCACCATGTCGACACATTAGGACCCGAGGATGCATGGTCCTTGCTCAAGAAGCAGGTCCGTATGAATTAACTATTCCTATGTTGTTCTTTTTTAAGTGACGTTTTTTTCTTTTTCATGGTCTACGAGATGTGACTTTGACTGTTACTTTTTGTAACTTTATCTTATTATATACTAATTAAATTATAATATTATAAAAAAAAATTAACGACAAATCTAAAGATATAGCTTTCGTGTAGCCAATCTAAATATTTTTAAACATATTAGAAAGTTTGACGACATAGATTATAGGGTGTCACTTAAAAAAAGAACGAAGGGTAGTAGTAACATCTGAATCAAGCTACTACTAATACTAATCTATTTTATTTGTTTATTAACAGCACTAGCCAGTTACCTCTAGAAGCGTGAACCATAACTCCTCTAGCTATGCAATATACTGCCTTCTTTAAATAAATAATAACATGTAGTATTACTATTATTGGGATTGTCTATTCGTGACTGGAAATTTCTTAAGCATGAATCACATTTTTTTTTATCTATTAGATCAATATACAATCATATGACACATCAATCTCTACATAAATCCAATGGTTACAACAATTGACTTAAACTTTAGAAATAGCAAATCTGTACAATTATTTTAGCAAGGTAGTTTTGATTTGAAAATAGATACTTCCGCTTTATGTTTTCTAAGAGCATCATGTCGGAGTGCGCTTGTTAGTCACGTGCTAGTTTGGTTGGCCCATACGTGCACGGGCCGTGACTTCGTTACGTGCACAGACTGGCAATTTGATTTCGTAGCTTAAATTCTAAAATTCACTTAGATGATCAATTTAGGTAGTAGCCTACGTGCACCAATATGTTCTGTATTAACTCTATCTATTGGTTTAAACCGCTATGTGTAGTCTCGAGTGAGATGGATGAACCTAAGGTTGATATGTCAAGGATATTGATTCAAATTATAGCAAATGTGGTGGTTTGCCACTTGTCACAAAGTAATGGGAGGACTCTTGTGCCAAAGGGACAAACAACGACATGATTGGGGAAGGTTCGCATGATTCGACATGGTCAGATTCAAATGCCCCAAGAGTCGAACTACGCAAAGATACTTAAGCTACGAAGATCTGCTCCTTGTCTAAAGCAAAGCTCAGACTACTCCCTTCTCCCTAGAAATATGGAGTTCTTTGATGAAACAATTGTTAGCATGTGGATTAGTGAAGGATTTCTTCATACTAACTCCTGATTTAATTAGAAGAATTAGGAAGAGAGTGCTATAAGGAGTTAATATTGAGGAACCTTATAGAGCGTGATACTGTGGTACCTCGACCAATGGGTTTGCAAAGATGCATGATGTTGTTCGCTCATTTGCTCAAGATGTGGCCAGAGACTAAGCACTAGTAGCTCACAATGGTGAAACCGATATTGTCACCGCACTTAGATCACAAAAGATTCTTGGTTGTCTATACAAAGCAGAGGATTGGAGTCCGATGGGTTAGATCGAGTTTTTAACATGCACGTAAATCATCGAGAACACTAATATCAATTGGCCATATAAAGATGAAGCCTAGTGATTCGTTGAGTACCTTATCAAGCCTCACGGACTCTACATATAGAATCTGCAAACTTTGTCAGACCGGTTGGATCTTTGTATCAACTCAAGCACCCGAGGTATTTGTCTCTAGAAAGCACCGATATATCTAGACTATCGAGAACATCAAGAAGATGAAATTCTTGCAGTACATTAACCTTGGTGGTTGTGAAAGTTTGTTGAAACTTCCTGATGGCATTGTAAAGCTAGGGCAACTGAGGTATCTTGGCCTTGATGGCACAAGCATAGATGTTATACCTAGGGGGTTCTGTGGTCTAACAAAATTGAGGACACTACGTGGGTTTCAAGCCCACATGGATGGTGATTGGTGTAGTTTGGAAGAGTTGGGGTCTCTTTCCAAGCTTAGGATTCTTGAATTAGAGGGTCTGGAGAATGTATCTGCTGCCTCATCTGCCACAAAGGCCAGGCTTGGTGCAAAGATGCATCTTACTCATCTGTTCTTACAATGTGCCACTAGATTGGGAGATGATGGGCTGGTCAAGAGGAAAATGGCATCTGTGAGGATGAGCATCGATTTAATTGAGGAGGTGTTTGATAAGCTCGCCTCTCGCCCGCTTAGATAATCTCGACATCGAAGGATATTTTGGTCGGCGGCTTCCAAGGTGGATGATGTCGATAAATGAAGTGCCCTCTTCAAGAGCTTGAGGAATCTAATGATGGATGACTGGCTCACGCACCAACTCCTCGATGGCTTGTGCGGCCCCCTGCTTGCAGATCCTTCAGATTCACGCGGCCCACCCATCAAGCGTGTTGGGCCTGAATTCTACAACTCTACCATCACTATAGTTGCCATCCTTCATCCCAAGCTATGGTTATGCTTCCGAGATTGCGCGAGTTGAAGTTGGTAGGGATGGTGGAATGGGAGGAGTGGGAGAGGAGTCCGAGCAACTAAACCAATGTGCAAGCTATGCCTCTTGGACTCGCTTCATCTCGAAGGCCAGAAACCGAGGCGTGTTCACTGGTCTTTCCTCCCATGCAACAAATTTTGAAAAGATTAGGCGATGCAAAGATCCAAAGACCTCGACTCTTTGGAGAACTTTGCTTCTATTGTTTCGCTTGAAGTGTTTGAGAACCCCGACCGGAGAGGATTGCTAATCTCCCCAAATTGCAAAAGCTTGTCATCATCTTATGCCCAAAGATGAAGGCACTGGAGGGTGTGCCCGCACTCCAAAGACTCGTCCTGGAGGATTACGACATGAAAGCACTCCCGGAATACATGAGAAGTGTAGACCCAAGGCATTTGTCATTGGATCGCAACTCAGCGGTGCTCACTTCCATAGCCAAGGGAAAATCTAGCCCAGAGTGGGACAAGTTGAGCCATATCCACAAGTCAAGGCATATGCATTTATGGAGACAATTCAAGGAAATGGTATGTGTTGTACACAAGAGATCCATACAACTTGGAGACAAATATCACCGCCTACCATATTTGGAGGTAAATTAACACAAGTCCTTCATCTTAGTTTCTTTGGTTACTCCTTTTAGTTTGATTTCTTTGTTCCTCGTGTTCATTCCATATACCTTTCATCGATAATTCCTACTTTATTCTTCTTTTTTAAAAGAAATATTTCCAAAAAATATTCGCTTGGCTGTATTGTTTCAGGGGATGAAGAGGAATAGGACATATGAGGAACAATAGGAGAATACAAATTAAGGAGAAAAATTAAGCGGCAACTTTGTCATTCTTTTTCTTACTTCAGACCATGACTTCACCTGCCACGTCTACAAGATGGTCCAGAGTTTCTTCCAGGTACTTTACAAATATATTTTAGATTCATGGTAGTACTGCTAGCCCTATGTACTCTAAGTGTTGTCATTTTCCAACATTCTTATGGAATATATCAGTTTCCTTCATTTGTAATTCGTGATTTTGATCTATGATAAATGAAGAACAAATAATGTTAATAATGTCAAAAGACAGTGTCGATAACTGTTACTTATGAGCTAAGAAAAACCTTACTAAAAGCGATGCCCCTGGATGAAACGCATCCAAGATACTAGTATGAAGTTGCATTGAGGGGTAGGTTCCATATTCAACTTGTAATGAAGGAGCTAGCCCTCACTCATGTTCATTTCTCTCCTTTTTCTATTGGAAATTGCTGGTTCATTCAAAGGCCATGATTTGAACAAATCAGTAGCTATACTATGCATGCTTAAAACAAAAAACACATTTCCTTAAGCCTCACTTCAATATCTGGTTTATTAACATTGAAATGGTTAAACATGTCAAAATTGTGGTTAACGATTAGGTATTCTACCTAGACAAATTTGGGAAAGCCTTGCGAACGGACATGTGATTCATTGCCACTGTGATTAATTCGACATGTCTTCACTACACTAGACTCAGAACGGAGCTGTGATTCCACACTCTAGCGCATGGCTAGTGCAGTATCAAGTTCCTACATAGGAGTACACTTGGTGGCTTACAAGCTAGCTCAAAGCTTACCATCACACAATGGATCCATGCATCCATGAATGGTCGATCAGATTCAAGAGATTTTCTTTGTAATGTCCTTGACTTCATCCATGCCGAGCTTCTTCATTGTTGCGGAAGGTGCGCATGTTCTCGCATGTCAATTGGATCTGTGTTACTTAGATACAAAGTAAAATCATGGTGCTTCTTAACTAATGCAAGAAAATCAATTAGAATGGCATCGCAAAGAAACAAAGGTAATTGATGTAATTGAATAGGTCGCTAGTATGAAACCATCAAACATAATTGCAAATAGCCAAGTTTTTGGGTTATAGCAAGCTTTCAAAGGAAAACAAGGTTATAGCTAACTGAGAGTACTATATGATTCAGAAATACAGAGATAGTTAACTAGATTACCAGCAGCGATATAAACACTTCACCACCTTCCTCATGTATCTCAAGGCACCCACAGCGTGGCTGAGAATTAGACAAGAAAAATATGATGCCAATCAAGAAAGGCAAAAGAAACTAAGAAACCTTTTTTAGAGTTGATTATCACAGAAACCCATTATGGTGAAGTTCATGATGATTACGAAGTTTTAACAGTGGAGATACCTTTTCAGGGTTGATTATCACAAAAACCCCAGGGACAACACTTTCTAGATCCTCCTTCACCTTCAAAGCTCGATCATAAACCGCTCGCGACTGGTGTCAAGAATTGATAAAGAAGCAAGTGAATAAAGAAGCAAGTGATAAGAGGAAACTACAAGCGAATTGCGTAAAGACCGGCATGACATATTAAGATTACTAAGGCTAGACAAGACTTGCGTACATTCAACCGCATAAGGAGATTAGATAGTATTCTTTTCGATGTGCAATGTCAAAATAAGTTTTGTTGGAAACAGATTTATTACAAAACATAATCAATCTTCATGTTGTCTCTAAAACAAAAAAAACAGCTTACATGACCGAGAATATAAATAATTCTTTGTTATGACACGCAATAAGAATGTTTCATTTAGCAATGATTTGTTGCAACTTGCACCTTGCTATTGGGTTCAATGCTAATGCAATCCTCTATTTTCATCACCGTTATAAATAATTTTCCCAACTAATTCCATGAACCACAAGGCAAAAGGAAACACTTCATTACAAAGAAAAAATAGTTTCCTTTATGTCACACTAATTCATGGATAACACACTTATAAAATGAAGGCCCACTTGTTTCTCCACCTTCCTTGTCCTTCTTTCAGTTTCCTTTGTCACACTTAACTCTAGATTGAAAAGGTAATTAAATTTAACATGGATAGAACAGCTTTGCTCTCGTTACTTACGTACAATTAAACCCCAAGAGATGAAATATATTTATTAGTTTTCCGTGCTAAACAATCATAGCAAGCGCAAGCAAACGCAAAAGGAAAAGAAGAGATTTGCTAAATAAGTAAATATGATTTGGTTGATTTCTCCCCAAAAATCAGTTGCCCCAAAGTTCCCAATTTTTACCCCATCTAGACCACAAAATAACCTAAAAACTCCACCCTTTTCACCCATTAATCGACACAAAAACCCACTAAGTTGACCTTAAACTAAGAATCACCTCAATCTCACCAAAACCCTAAACCTTTTACTAAGAATCACCTTAATATCGCCCAAAATCCCAAAACGAAATCACTCGACACGCGACGCACTCAAGCCTCGATGACGACGCTGCCTCGTCGCCACCACAAAGATCGCCTTCCTCCACCGCCGCCAACACGCCCCGCCTCCTTCTTGGCCCTCTTCTCCCCTTGTGCTCGGCCGCCACCGCCACCGCCTCCTCCTTGGTTGTCTTCACGAGCTTCCCCACCGCCCCACACGCCCAGAGACCTATTTGTCGCTTCTTTCTTTCTAGTTCTCCTCCGATTTGGCATTTGACATAACCAAGGACATTTGTGCAGACAAATCATGGAGTTGATACAGATGCAAACTACAATGGATGCATCCTCCTTTTACCAATAAACAAACTTAAATCAAAGGTGATTGCTTTGGCAGAGGAGATTTGCAGCTACATCACCGTCACAAGGTAATCTCTTGTTGTATCTATTCTCATGGTGATATTCAGTTCATGTATCCAATATGGGCAAATATATTTAAAAAAGGACATCTATGTAGTGCAATGGGGCACAGATATGTTAGTCTGTTTGTACTTCATGCTAAGTCGCTAACCAATAAAGATGGCTAAACTTTGGTTGATTTGGTAACATGCAACAAACATTCTAAACTTTGGCAAACAATATCTTTTTGAATATTTAGAATGAACATATGAAAATAATACAGGTAGATTTGTTTTAAAAAGTATTTTAATATATTATAATTTTAATATGTTTAGTAAATATATTACAATAGAAATAAGTGGTTAAAGTTATATTTTGGAAACCGTGTCGATATAAAAATGGCTTCCTTTTGTGAATGGAGTGAATACGAGATACAGCTTTGTTTTGTACATGTATTTTCCTTGTGTACCATACCATCCTAGCAAGTTTTTTCATGGACGAGAACAGCAGAGACATGCACAAGTAGACAAAGAACATACACCACCAGACACCAGATGTAATCAAACAAATTTTGCAAGATAAAAGCAAAGAAGAAGAGGAACTAAATTGCGATTTATAAAAGCATGCGTAAAAAGAACAATTTGATGAGACAGAAGCATACTATTCCCAATTTCGGTGCAGTTCTTATAGACTCAGAGATCCAAGGTCTCGAGTACTACAATATGTGGATTCAAGAAATGAACCAATAGAAGTGCATGAGCATGACAAAAGCGATATAAAATGTAGGATAAATGTTAAGCGCGCACTTATGCGCTTAGTCGACCTCCTCAATCTTGGGGGCATCACGCCGCCGAAGAGGGAACTCGCCCTTGTCCATGCCATCAAGATGTCAACGCCAAGTTCTGGTACACCTTGGCGATGATGGGATTGTAGATGCCCTCGAGCTCCTTCATCTTGTCCTCAAACTCGCGGCCTCGGCCATTGATGTTGTCCACCATCGGATGGCTCGGTCGATGGCGCCCTCGATTTCTTCTTATCCGCGCCAGAGCTTAGAGGCGATCTTCTCGCCCTTGATGGTGTTGCGCACATTGTAGGAGTAGTTCTCTAGGGCGTTTTTTGCCTCCACCTTCTTCTTGTGCTCCTTGTCCTCCGACTTGTACTTCTCCGCCCCGACCATCTTCTTGATCTCCTCCTTGCTCAACCTTCCCTTGTTGTTGGTGATGGTGATCTTGTTCTTTTGCCCGTGGTCTTGTCCTCGGCAAACACGCTCAGATACCGCTCGTCAATGTCGAAGCAAACGGTGATCTCGAGGAACACCCCGGGGGGGGGATGCCGAGAGCTCAAACTTGCCTAGCAAGTTGTTGTCACGGGTCCCGGTCCTCTCACCCTCATAGACCTATATGAGGACACCATGTCTGGTTGTTAGAGTAGGTGGAGAACACCGCTTCTTCTTGGTGGGGATGGTGGTGTTCCTCGATCAAGACAGTCATGACAGAGGGGTGACATCCAACAAAGAGGAGGTCCCGGACCTTCTCGTTGCCTCTCTCCGCTCAAGATGGTAGCTCAGACTATGTACTCAGAGTAGCAACAAATTTCATGTGGGTTGATGTTCTTGCAAAGCTCCTCCCTATTGAAGAAGTCCTGGAGAAGCCGCTGCACCTTAGAATCCTAGTGGAGCCACCAACAAGGACAACGCCATGAACAGAGCTCTTGTCAATCTTGGCATCCTTGAGGCACTTCTCCACAGTGCTCCATACACTTCTCAAGAGATCCATGTTGAGCTCCTCGAACCCGCACGGTGATGGTTGAGTAGAAGTCAATGCCCTCAGACAATGAGTCAATCTCAATGGTGGTCTGGGCAAAGGAGGAGAGGGTCCTCTTCGCCCTCTCGCAGCTGTCCTTAGCCTCCAGAGAGCCCCCGGGTTGCCGCCGATATCTTTCTTGTTCTTTCTCTTGAACTCCTAGATAAAGTGGTAGCCATCCGGTTGTCAAAGTCCTCACCACCAAGGTGAGTGTCCCCACCGTGACCTTGACCTCAAAGATACCATCTCAATGGCGAGAAGGAGACGCCAAACGCATCGCCTCCGAGGTCAAAGATGAGAACATTCTTCTCACCGACGCTACCAGATCTTCTTGTCAAGACCATAAGCAATAGCGTTAGCGATCGGCTCGTTGATGATACGATAACATTTGAGACCAAAGAATCACCCCAAAGATCCTTGGTGGCCTGCTCTCGAGAGTCATTGAAGTAGGCGTAAACAAAGGACAAGTCAACAACATTCTTGATGGTGGTACCAAGGTATGCTTCAAAGAATCTCACCCTTGTAATCGACAACAATCATAGGCTTGTCACCAGTCCACGAATGACCTTGAAGGGCCAGAGCTTAATGTCACTCGATAGGAGCATCCAGAATCTCCGCCAATAAGATGCTTTGCATCCGCAGAGAAGAATTTATGTCAAGAATTGGCTACTTGCAATATAAATGTATACTACAATGATGCATGTACAAGAATAAAACATCAAGAATACAAATCAATATTGCTATGCCAGACAAGCACCAAGAATTCTTTGCAAACTGAATACAAGCATTTGTATCCAACATGTGGCAGGAGGCAACATTCAACAAAAATTTAAGAATTATGGACTAGACCACTTACAATAAAATAAGTTAAGAGTTGTTCTCATGCTTACAACTGAAATAAGGGAAATATCTTGCACCACACACATCTGGTGTATTTATCTGTATGAAACCCCATAGATCAAAGCAGGTCGGACTAGGCTAGATGACAACGCCATACATGCTAGAGCCTCAGAACCACATAGACTGCATCGGGTCAAGTTTTACAACAAGGGCCAAACATGCCAAATATTACATTACAAAAATAGCGGAAGCAACAACGGAAGCAAAAGAGTGAGAGCACATCTCTCCATAGGCAAGCAATTGGGGAAACCCGTGTACGTCCGATATTACCCAAAGACTCAGATAATATAGGATGCACGCAAGTACGTACCGACAGAGTCAGCTGAACTGATGCGAGACCTAGACTAAAAAAACTAAACTACTCCTCATCATCTTCTAGGCCTCCAACTTCTGGATCGTCGTAGTAGTCGTAATCTCTGGGATTTCCTGCTTCTCAGGGTTTTGGGGGGAAAGAGCGAGAATGAGCACAACTTCCGTGCTCGCAAGCCAACACACAAGATGCAACAATAATACATACAAGGCTTAACAAGGATGGCTCGGGTTCTTTTATTTGCTAAAGCAATGTTTTCAATTATCATAATTACAAATTCCTATCACTTGGCATTTTAACCAAATTGTATTTTATTAAAGAGAGTAGTTGTGCAATATTTATATCAACAGAGGTTCCCTCAGTCGGAAACTCTACTTTATGCTTCTTTTGATTGGAGCTACCTCCATTTATTAACACCACTGAAATCGACGGCTCAGGAAAAAAAAAATCTAATCTCAGGGCTAGGTGAGCCCACCACACTTTTCATACCACCCACGAAGGTTTTTGAAATAGAACTAACTCTAGTTAAGTTCTCATGTCCGCCTTTGACCGTAGGCATAGCTGTTTAAACAGTTTAGACTCTGTAGAGGTTTCACACTGTACCCACAAGAGACAATCATACCCATTACCCCACATGATTCCATAGTCATGTAGCTGAGCGATCATCGCAGTAACCTTTCTAGATATCTCACCCCTTTCGTCATCTCACCCATATGGGGTTACGCCCAAACGTTGTGCGGGATGTTCACCTTGGCGATCTGGAGTAGTTGGACTACACCACAGCGACTAGCAACTTCACCTTGTATCGGTGTCCCATTCAAGCCGGACGGGTCACGCACTTGCACATTCCCGTTATCTATCCAACGAGATGACATTCAGGGTTTAATAAATTTACTAAGCCAAGTTGCACTTTGCAGACTTGTGGTTGTACTGGTTATACACGGGAGGTTATGATAAGATTAAGTCCTTAGGGTCATCTCGACTCGCTCATTCTACATACCATACAATCCTTGGGCTGCATTAGCACCCGTTAACATACCATCCATCCTACCATCCGCCTGCATTTGTAACAACAAGTTATTAGGGTTTTGGGGAGCAAAACATTAACTCAAACCATCTTAGTCATTTACCCACAATGACTGTCCAAAACCACTTTCATGTTTAAAGATGATGATTAGGACATTTAATCGTCCTGCATTTAACAAGACTAGCATGTCGCTAAGTACAACCTATAACTAGTAATTACCATATAGTTACTAGGTGACATGGAATAATGGATTCAATTGTCAAAGAATGGTATTATAATTAATTAATCATCAAATGGGTATTTAACTACCTTAAGCTTTAACATACATTTGATTAAAGAATTAAAGCATGAAATTTTGGTAATTTAAATGAATTTAATTTACATAAAATGTAGGCTCAAAATGATCAAAGTATTGACTCGCCTTGGTTATAGGTAAGAGAGTCTTAATAGTCTTGTGCTTGATCAAGTTGGAGATCTCTCGCATCATCGAATCCTAATCTGACGAACATACCGGAAAAAGGCACAAACAGGTAAAGAGAGCAAATAAATACTAAAAGAATAATAAATGAACTCCAAATTAAACAAGACCAGTGCCATTAGCAAGATCTTGAATTTACCAAATTTTAGAAACAAATTTCATAATTTTTGGAGCTATAACGAAGGAGAATGGGATTTGTGAAGTTCGAATTTGGAATTAAATCAAGAAAATAGGAAGGAGAGAGAGAATTGATCTGACACATGGGTCCCAAAGCACAGTGCCCTGGTCCATGCTACAACACATGAACCGAGCTCATGCGCACGGGTCCATGGGTCTTTGGCTGTCCCCTAAAGGCCTCGGGCCCACTTGGAAGGGAGACAAGGGGAGAGAGAGAAGGCCAAGTGCCTTTGACCCATTGACTCAAAGCACACAACATGGGTGCTTCAACCGAGAGAGAATAGGGGAGCCAGGGAAGGGCACTCGGGCGGTAGGGAGGGTGGTGGTGGCGCCGATGTGGTGGGAGTGTGGCGATGGCGGGCGGCGAGTGGGCGAAATGGAGCCACAGGGTCAGGGCCCCATCTGGAGGCGATGTGATTTGACGCCTGAAGACCTTGTCGCACGACGCGCTGCTTGAAGGCGGCGGCGACGCACTGGCTTGGAGGTGCCCTAGAGGTGGGGAGGAAGCAATGGGTGGTCAGGGCACCGAGGCGACTGCATGGACGGGCGACTACCGCGAGGAGGAGAAGGGGGTGGCGACGGTGGAGCATCTCGGCGGTGGGGAGGAAGAATGGTGATGGGGGAAGGCTTCCTCGGGGTCGGGATCCTTCAGGATGTTGGTCGGGCAACAGACTCACCGGCTGTGGCAGACACGTCGACGAGGCGACGCGGCCGAATTGGGAGCGGCGGCTTTGGCTCTGCTTCGAGGAAGAAGAAGGAGATGAGGTGGGGAGGTAGGAGGAGCACAGGGGCTCCTTTATAGCTGGGCAAGGAGGGTTGGGATAGAGCCGTTGGAGGGCGCAAGGAGCTCGCATGGTGTCCCAAGTGTTGGAAATATGCCCTAGAGGCAATCATAGAGATGATTATATTTCATTATGTTCATGACATTGGATAATGTGTTATCTTGTTCCCGAATAATATTGTTAATATTTATTATCAAGTATGTGACTTGGTTGTGAAACTCTATATTCCTCGCGATAATTATTCTTACACGATCCTCGGTCGTAAACATATGAGGACACATATGAATAGACTAGCATATGTATTGGTTGATGACTATGTTTCACGAGTCATAGATATGGAGATATCAAACCAATAATATGGACACATGTTAGAGAACATGATGTTGATAAGACCCACCTTGAGACACTATTGAGATTGTTATGAATCTATGTGTCGTTAGTTGGTCTCAAGCAATGATGATGTATAATCCTTAGACCGAGATCAGATGGTTTCCTACATGTGTAAGAGCACTCTTAGGGGTTGCCAAACGCTACACCGTGAATCGGGTAGTTATAAAGGTAGCTGCATGCTATGAAACATGCGAGAGAATGTGACCGGTCGGATATGGGATTTGCCCTCCTAACATAACAGAGAGATGTCTCTGGGCCCTCGCTAGATCGGATAAAGAAAGTGCATGGCCATGCCACTAGTAGTCGAAGTGTTCGACCGCGCAGTTATCTCATACTCGATCGAGAAAGTATTGAATACCCATGGATGACACAACATCTCACCCGGAGTTCAACCGGACATCGTGAGGCAAAGGAGTATACACGAGTGAGGTCGCCAGTCGATCAGCTACAGATCGTCGATGCAAATACGAAGCTAGTCGAGATCGGTCGAACGTAATCACAGAGTGGTCATAACACAGTCGTAAGGAGTTACGAATCGTCGTGACCACATACTGAACCGGTCGATACAAATAGGACTCTGGTCGAGGTGATGAAGACCGTCGAGATCATATTGCATTAAGGTTCATCCGATATAATTTGTGTGTATTCGGAATCGATATGTTCTCGCTAGGAGCCGCCACTACGTGGCTCGGGAAGGGTTTCCGAAGTCACAACCGAACTCACACATGAACCTCTGTGGTCACACACTTAACGGGTTGAACAAACCAATACGTAATACGATTCATAAACGTGTTCGATAGGATCCGCCACTTAACACTATATAAGGAGGTGCATGAGGTCGTGGGAGGCGCGAAAAACACCACACGAAACCCTAGCCGCCATCTTCTTGAGAGCTCCACCGCGGCGACTTGGTGCCGCACACCAGTTCGGTTGTTCCTTCACCGACGTGTGGATACCGTAGAGGCGCTTACTACGATTGTTGCGCTTGAGGACGATCCGCGATCTTCACAAGGAACCGCAGACGCTTTCGAGGAGACGATAGAACACGACCATCGTGATCGACTTGTCGGACATTGACGATCGACTACGACCACTACATCGACGCTCTTCGTTGGACCAGCCGCTCCAACCCTTCTTCCGCTGCTCGGCGTCGGTGGTAACGATCTATGATCATCTACTTGCATGGCTTCCTGGTTTGCGTGGTAGAAATTTTTGTTTGTAGCTATCGTAGCCTACCCGTGACCCAACACCAAGGTGGCATGGGGCTTGGCCAGAGTAGCACGGCGCAGCCAGGGTGCGCATGCGAGGTGCAAAGGGCAGGTGAGCCGAGCGTAGGCATGACTAATGCGGCGCGATCGTCATTGCTACGACTTGTGTGGGCAGGGATGGGACACGGCGCTAGCAAGGGTCAAGAGGAGGCGGTGCGTGGGAAGCCGAGCTGGTGCACCTGACCGGCACGGAGCGGCATGGGCGAGCCGAGCGGTGACGGTACAAGGCGAGTGGGAGGCGCCGGAGGTCAAGGGCAAGTGGAGCAGTGGGCGGAGTCGGTGGCCGGCCAGTGTCGTATGCCTGTCTTGAGGTGTAGAGGCAAAGGGCGCTATGGCCGGGCGCTAACCCTTGTGGGAGAAGAAGGGCAAGGATGGCTCAGCGTGGAGGAAGGCCAAGGGAGCCGGGCCGAAAAGGTGATGGGAAGTGGCTGAGTGAGCCGGGTGGGCCCCAAGGAAGGAAGGAGATAAATTTTGGAGGCCCAAGGAGCCAGGCTTAGCCTAAGAAAAGAGAAGGGAAAAAATGGGAAGGGCCCAAATTTGAAAAAGGGGAACTTTAAATCCAAATTTTGAATTTGAGAACCGCAAAGAGGTTTGAAACACAAATCCGAGCTTAGCTAGAAGCTAGAGGATTTGAGAAAATACAATAATTTGAATTATGATTGAAATACAAGAACCAAAGTAATTACTATTCACCATTTTGAACGGGAATAGTAATTACATTTGATTCTTGGTTTTCAAACCGTATTTCAAATTATCTAGTTATTTTTAAATCTTCTAGCTTCTAGCTAAGCTCGGGTTTGTGTTTCAAACCTTTTTGCAAATTCCCAAATTTGAATTCATCTTTTCCATTTTGGGCCTCCTCTCATTTCTTTGCCTTTCCCCTTCTTTGGGCTCAGCCCGAATTCTCCTTGGGCCCCCGACCCATTCTTTTTGGTTGGCCCATCTCCCCTCCCCTATTTAGCCCATCCGACTGAAGCTTCCTTGCTCCTCCTGCCTCTTT